>DWBW01000143.1:0-12525 GCA_018231125.1 Spialia spio | reverse complement strand
TCGCTCTAGTTCTAATACTATGTAAGTAAAAAAGTAATCTGCAATTATATTATATATAATTAAAATAGAGGCAGATATGGGATAACCGGGCATTTTACAGGACAAAAAAAGAGTGTGGAGTTCACACGTTTTTCTATGTGTGCCGTGTAAATACTCTGTAACTTAAGTGACCAACTGTCACTTGTCGTGCACTTGTATGTGTGTGTGTGTTGGCACATTTTTTTCGGTAGTAATGTATAATGTCAATGGTATGTAGGCATAATGTCACTATAGCCCTATCGGACTCTAGGTACTTGAAGGTTGTGCAACAAGCCTAAGTCTAAATGTTATGAGTCGTATTAAATTAGTATTTTTAGTAAATATACCCATTTATTGACTTTTTTAAAAAGAAAAAAAAATGGAATTAACTTAACTATAAATGTTATCATTTGCCTTTCTTTGAAAGTTTATCGTCAATATGTATTTTTGTTCTGGTATGTAAACATTCTGTACACACAAAATACGAGTATAGAATGTGCTCTTTTAATAATATTGATATCAACCGCAAAGTGACAAAATAATAATAAAAAAGGGAAATTCACGAGCCCTTGGGATTACGACATTTAACGTCTCATTTTTGTGGCAGGATAGGGAAACTCGTATATTCTTATTCACGTTCGCTATAAACCCACAAACCATTTTTTTATTTTGTTATTATAATTTTATTTTACGTCGTATTAAGTGCAATAATACAATTCCACGGTTCTTTAATATAAATTACATATTTATTTGTGTTTCAATATACCTAATATAGGTATTCAATTAGGTACTCATACTTCACTAAACTTCAATTATTTTATACTTGTTATCAAAACTTAAATTCTGCATAACATCTTACGAATAACTTGAATATGCCAGAAAAAGTAATACGGAAGCGAAGAAGGTTTTTGTATATTAATTTAAAATAGACGAATAATTAATTGGAACAAGTGTAATATACTTATAAGTATATATAAATGAATCGCTACGGGCACGTGTGAACGGTAAGATTAGAACATTAAAAAATTAACAGTATTGTTAGGAGGGTGATCTTATGATAGAAAAAATAATAAATAAAAGTTGGCCACAACAAGTAAATTGAAAAAAAACGACAATGTTCACACTTTTAGATAACACAAAACTGTAATTTTTTTTGTGACAACAGTTCTTCCGTAATTATGCCAATGATTTCAGTTTTACGCAGAGGAAGTTCTGCGGGTCAGCTAAATATATAATATGCGATAAAAATATTTAATATTTCAATCGAGATTACTAAGTTAATGGAGGTTTACTTATTACTTAAGTGTGGTGTATCTGCTTGACCTTTGAAACCTACTCGGTTAGATTACATGCTTGTTGATCGGAGACACGGGTTCACAATGTAGGTCGTTACGATCTTACCCTTGAATTTAATACTTAGGTAGGTATAAAGTAATAAAATATTTTAAGTCCCATTTTACTTTGTGTTAAAGAATGTGGACTTTTATTCATGTTTCATATTTTCCGGTTCAATTACTGATCCAAACAAGGGAAATTTAAAATTGAAATGTTCCTTTGATTAAAAAACAAATAACACGAGTGCGTGGGTTTCATTATGGTATCTAAATGGAAAAACTGTGTACCGTTTGTGTCATCGCATATTCATGGGGCATTTTCGTGAGTCGACCTCTCAAGATTTGCGCACCGTCTAAGTAAACAACGTCTAATGGAAGGATTTAAGAAGGTTACGTGTCATTTATAAACATTCACTCCCATGTTGTTTATTAATACATTATTAATACCGTTTTATCCCTAACCTCGACAAATTTTATGAAGGTAATAATTTTGTAAGCTAATGTATTATTATTTGGTCATTTCGGCCCGATTTGTCGTAAAATCTTTTTATTACCCACTGCTTTGTTTAGGTAATACTTAATGGCCTTATGCCAGAAACAACTTATACTTCTTGGGCAAAATAGAGCGAATCTAAAAAGAGACTGAATTCACTCCGAAGGTAGAAGCTCTTAGAAAGATACCACAAAAAGTTATTTTTTGGCATTATTGTGGACCAACAGTGGATCAGTATTTATGATCTAACTATGACGATCAATATGTTTCTAATGATACGTCGTTTTTCGAATTATAATAAGTATTTTAGAAGCACAACATGCACACATGCAATGATAGGATGGGATTGAAACCAAAATCCTCGTGTAAGATTTCAGAGAGTACAGTTTACAAAATAAAGTTTTTTAAGTATGCCTAAGTATGCTTCAAGACGTAAAAGATTATCCTATTGCCAGACTGCAATATTTTAGTATGTAGAGATACTTTTATACTTTCCTCAATTCACATCCACTAGTAGTAGTGGAAACTTCTTTTACGGTTGCATTTCAAGATATTCCAATAGAGTTACAATAGCTAATCTTGTACATCTGACATTAATTAAATTGAACATCAAATGACGGTAACTTCTAATGTCCATACAACAACCCCAAAAAAAACACGCGTAATAAGCATGTAAGGATGTTATGAGCATATATAAATGTAATAAATCAATAATTGGTTGTGGTTTAAGAAAAGGAAAACAAGGAGAAAAAGTAGATACCTACACAAAGTATCAGTTCACGGGTATATTTTTGTTTATAAGTAAAATATTGTTTTCTTGTGGTAGATACATTTGTTTAGTTGTAAGAGCAAAAGTATCTACATGGTTGATATGGTCCATCTATCTCTACATTCTTAATGGATTCATAAATTTCGTTCAGTTTCAAGTCGATATAATATAAGTAGGTACCTATCTACTTCAATTATCTGATTGTTTTCTTTCTTTATAGTTGGGTCTGGTTTATTTTTATAAATACCTACGTTACATCCGGTACCTACCTACCTACTAAGTATTAACATGTGTCTGTTTTATCTATTTTTCAGTTGTTTTCATATTCATATTGATGTATATGAAAACAACATGAATATATTTTTACGTGTGCTTCTCATGGAACGCCCTAACTTCGACTTAATGGGATGTGCCGAACCAAAATCCATTAAGTGGTTTTCAAAGCCGTCAGACCGTTGCATAGCTATCAAACTTTTGCTATGAATGTATTTCGGAAAGTTTAATATGTTGTTCATTTGTTCATTCATTCATTTATTCTGTATTTTTAGTGTTTTGTACTAGTATAGCAGATAATTAGTTTTCATTCCAAGCATTGAAAAAGGCACCGAAATAATATATATATTATCATCATACGCAGTACATACATAGGTCTAAGCAGCCTAATAAATAATATATAGATATTAATTAAAAATCTATTAAGAAACGAATTTCGATGTACGTTAAAAACGACGATACATCTTTAGTGTAAAGATATACTCGTATCTTTAGTTTAGATCTTTAAAGTAACGAAAATCAAATCAATAAAAAATGTTAATTAGCTTCATGACACCTTCCCAGATAGGATGTTATAAACTTCGTATTTCATACAATATAAAGTTAAATATGTATTAAAGTATAGTTAAACATAATTCTACGTTTTAGAAAATAATTTAATAAATACAGAAATATGTTAACAATAATGCTTAAAATAAATAACTGTTTCAGATGCATGCGCGGTCGAAAGTCTAGTCTAGAAGGTATATCCACTTATCTAACCTTCAAAGAGCAGCCGCTATATGCATTTTAGTTCCGGTTTGACGGATAGAGAGCAGGTGTAATTCCCTGCTCAAGAGGGAAGGTTCTTAGAGTTGCTTGTAAGCCTCCAGGAGAGGAAGTTACCACTTAGACTCAGGTGAAAGCTACATTTTCATGTTCAGCTTTCGTAGAACGTTATATTTTATAGTCTGTATATGTATGTCAGTTATGTTAGAACTGCTTGCATTGAATAAAGCAAATAATTTGATAATAATAGGATGTCTAACTTCGTAACATTGTTTCATAACGATTGTATTAGTGTCTAGTTAGAATAAGCACCAAAGAAGGTCGATTCTTTCTTGATTATTTTCGTGTAAGGTGCTCCATTTCAGTCTTTTACGACTGTGTATGTCTTCTGAGAGCGATAACTTAGTCATTTTATGTTCACCCGTGCTTACTGCGCTGTACGGAGAAGTTTAACATGCGAGTCCCTATGGGGGATCATAAACAAACATATCATTTCCATCTTCCATTTGAATATTATGCTTAACCGTTTAAGTCTATCTCTGTTAGATGAGAACAAGTCCATTTATGTTTTTGTGTGTTACGTTATGTTTTTGTGTTCTAAAAAAGTATGGTAGTTTCTTGATATGTGCATAATATATATGTAGCAAGAGTGAGAGCAAAAGCTTCGGTCGCTTCAGACTATCATCTATCTATTCGTCATAAAGAAAAGTGTTAGAGAGATGCATTTCATGAGCACTTAATATGTATACCTCTACTAATTTAATATTGGGATTTAAGTTTTATTAATACGCCCAGGACACTATTTACTCGTAGTTATGTAAAAAAGAATTCAGGTGTGAGCAAAAAAGAGGAGAAACGTAGCTGTACCGTTTTTAATCGTAAGAGGCAAATTGGTCTGTGCCCGCACTTTATAGTTTTAATATCACGATTCGCGCGGTCGGAGGTCACCGAGTTATAGCGGGAACAAGCTTTTACTACAAATGCTTGTCTCCTATTCTACGATTCTTGTATTACGATTGCACATGTGTAGAGAATGAACTGTTTTGCCATTTAATACAAAATAAAATAAAATTTTGTTCTTTATAATATTTTTGATAACTCCTATCGAATATTGGACTTAAGAAATTGCTAACTCGACAACATATACATATGTAAAGTATAGTGAGTTTGTATTCGTGCCTAACTTTTGCTGTATAAAGCTGAGCTGCAGAAGATTTAAGTACCAGTTCCACTGCAATTTATCACATTAGCAGAAGTAAGCAACAAACGTTAAATATTCACATGGAATAAACATCTTGTGCAGCCTTTCCGTGAGCGTTAATCTAAAAATACGGCGCAAATCTTACGTTTCCTGGTTGCCGTAAGGTATTTTCGTTTTTATATTTTCCTCAAGTCGCCCCAGGCGCCCTCTCTCAAGGCAGATAATTTCGTACAGAGCACGTGCTACGCCCCATCATTGAGCCAAGTTGACTTCTAGGACCCAAGGAAAACGAATGTTTCATTAATATCCCGGGCTAAGTCACCTATGTGTATGTGTACACAATAAATTATCTTTTTATACCAAAGAGGCTACACGTTTGGGCTTTTTTATTATGATAGATACGGGAGCAAAACTTTTGCAGAAATTTGTGGTAGATTAGCTTAGGTATCTACATTCATAGTTCATATACTGTTTAAATATAAATAGAAATAAGTGCAACTAAACAATAAGCAATACACGAGTGTATGTTATTATTCTTTGCGTGGATGTGTAATGAGTACCTATGATATTACTTATTTCAGCTTATAAAATACCAAAACCAAATAATGTTCTTATTTATACTTTGCTTACTTGGTATGTGCATTGCGTATAAATTTACGGGTGGGTACGGTGATAATGGTCTCAGATTAGGACCTGACAATTTTAGCAAAGCGTTCTTTTATGTTTATGAGTTTACGTGTCCTGAAAGTTAGTGGCTTTTCTATGGAGAGAAATCTATATAAATAAACGAAATTAGGAACGAATATGCTAAACTTTGCAAACAAATTAAATGGAAATACCAAAATATTGCGTGATCTGGTGCGAATAGGAATTTATCAGGTAACAAAACGTATTTTCATGGATGTTTTCAGTGCCTTCCACTGCTATACACATATCTGTGGAATACGTCAAAGTCATTACAAAAGTTTCTTTACGTTTGTTCTTGGTTATTTGACAAAGTTGTATAAATTATATTTAATGTAGCTCTTTGAATGACATGGTTACCTATTTAGTATACTCACTTTTAAGTTTTGAAATAAAACTGATGTTCGGCCAGTGAAGAGCAATATTAGAAAGTGAGCATGTTACTTCAAAACAGAACGGAAGGTGACGCGACGTGGGAAGTGACTCCGGTCCGTGTCCCAGATCCGAGCCTTTTATGGCTAGGACGCTATCGACATTCTCATCTTACTCGAAACTTCACAGGGCCACGCGTGTATAGAACGGCTTTGGCAAAAAATTGACCCACTTTTTCCTACATTCAATGCGAGCAAAACTGTCGCTCGAACTGAATTGAAAGCACTCTACTTTGTAAGTACTTAGTTGAATAATATTTCACTTCCAAAACAATTAAGGATGTCTAAATATTCTTGGGCAACATCAAACAAAATCTGGAGTAATTCTGTGTACAAATAACAAAAAATAACATCAACACGTCTAATGCCGTTTTCTTGTATAAAACAAAAGTACCGACCGGGAATACGAAAGATGGATCAAAAAGGATATCTTTGTTTACGGTCAAACTGAACAAAACAAATAAGGAATTGGAAAGGCAGTTGGGAATCTATAACTCAATGCCAAGTTTGGCGAACTTCGGCAAGTCGTACAGAGGTACTTTGCCCAAGGCAAGCGGACTACAAGTAGAAACCTCCATTCCGTTGTTTCTAAACTTACCTGTAAACAAAAACATTCTCTACGTTGTTCGAGCAATAACAATAAAGATTTTAGAGTGATATTTCAAGACGGTTTTATAAGTATTGGGAAAACTGCCCTTAATTTATTACTTGCTTTTACTTTTTATTACTTTAGGATACAAATTTTAATTATTTACAAGGAGGTACGAGTAGCGATAGATACCTACTGGTATCGGTCAAGTAAATTACATTATTATAATATTATAATTATTGTCACTATATGTAGCAGTAGCAGAGTATTACCACTCTAATAACAAAGCTAAATAATAGCGCTCTTTTGTAAAGGAATTTTTTGATGTTTGATGAAAGAAAAAATAAACGAAACATATATAGGTACCTATAACATAATGTTTGAGTTGTTTAAAGGAAGCCGTGGAACCCTAAATAGGGTTAATTTAACAAGCTAAGTTGTTGAGTCTTGTAATTAATTTATAAAGTTGGTTGTTGATGAGTTGGCTAAATTCTTTCGATTCCGAAAATACGCCGTTCCAAAAAGTTTGGATTAAACGTCTTAGCGCTCTCGAGTAAAAAAACACCTATATTTAAATCTATTAAGAACTTTAACTAAATTTTAAGAATGATTGGTGTAAAACATATTAAAACGGAGGGTTTTGTCAAACGGATCAGAACTTCTGACACTTTTTCTGTCGGCAAAAGTTTAACTTAGAGCTGTGAACAACTGAGTTACTGCGGTTTTCTCGACCTGAATAGTTTAGTGAAATTCGCCGAACAGCCGCTGGCCGCGTGCCGAATGTTGCAGTTAAATAATTTGTGATAACCGCTTTCATTTATTTAACTTTAACCCGAATTTTCAAAAGTAATTCGACTTTTTAAGTGAAATTACTTCTATATTGCTAAAAACTTGTTTCTATTTCTAAAGAAATGTATGATATAAAAAAGGCACACACTGAACGAGTACTAGTGTCACATGCTATAAAACAGTAACGAATATTTTTGTTTACAATACAAAGTTGTGAGCCAATGTTGTCTTGTCGCATACAAATTTGAGCCTAATTGGGACAAATCTCGTGATGGTAATTAAAAATTTAGAACCGTGATTTTAAACCGCTTATATGATTATGAGTTTTCGTCACAATTATGAGGCTTTCAGCTTCCCCAGATGACATTGCGAAATTCATTACTTACGTAGAGCCCACGCTTTTATCTCGAAAGATGTGCTTTTGTAATCACATTACGCAAATGAGAGCTTGAGAATTCACGGTTGGTTCGAGATAGGGTCGTGATCCCAACAAATGTCTCTTACACTTCCCGCCAGACTACTCTTTCTCGCATTGCTTACTGAAACAGCTGAAAAGAAAATAATGAAAAATGTGTGCTTAGTGCCACCAATTACTTTGTAAGTAATTAAAGTTATTAAATTAACTACAGCAAACGTTTTATAGAATGGTAGATTTTTTCAAATGCAAAAACGTAAATCGAATACATTATAAAAATTCCTGATCGGAAGTATATAATACTTTATAGAATTTTACTCGAATTTTACTTGTCCCTTTAATTCGTTCTTATTTTTAACTTATTTTGTAAAAAGTGCAATTTTATTTCTTTTTACCAGAATTTAAATCGAAAGAAAATTACATTCATTACAATTTAGTGGATTGAAATAGGAATGCTGCGGTATCCATGAGAGTAACTCCATTTCCTGAAACGTGCTACGATTGCTACGACGTAGCTCGTAGCTCGTAGCATTGGCTTCGTAACACCAAGTGTACTATTTTAACTGTGAGTAATTATTATTGTTCATTAGGGTTTCGTAGCCAAATGGGAAAAAAGGAACCCTTATAGATTCGTCATGTCTGTCTGTCTATCTGCCTGTCCGTCCGTATGTCACAACCACTTTTCTCTGAAACTATAAGAACTATCTGAAGAATCTGTGAATCGCATTAAGATTCTAATGCAAAATTAGAAAAATGAACAACTAAAACTCGAAAAATTTTTTTTTTCATCAAACTCATAGGTACGTGTGGAATGTCTATGGATAGGTCTCAAAAATGATATTTAGGTTTCTTATGCTGAATAGTTTGCGCGTGAGACATTTCCAAAGTGGTAAAATGTGTGTTCCCCCCCTCTAACCTCTAAAGTAAGAGAGTAACAAATGTAAATGAAATATATGATGTATATTATCATGAAAACTACCAACGAAAATTGTTTTGAACAATATCTAATAAGTATTTTTTTTAATACGTCACAAATCGTAAACCACAATTTGCCTCTCATGCAATCAACTACGACTTACAAAAACTTTTATATCGTTACTTGCTGCTACGGAACCCTTCATGGGCGAATCCGACTCGCACTTGGCCGCTTTTTTTAAATTTCGTCTTCGACGAGGCTCGGCTAGCAACAGACAGATCTGTCCTTTTTGTAACATAATATCATTGACTTGATTGACGCTATTATTCAAATTTTAGCGAAAGAATTGATTAACCTTTTGTTCCATATAATATTTTAAATGATGAATGATACCTATTCATTTCGATACTCTGACCTTTAGGCCGGAGCTTCTTGCACGATACACGCAAATGTGACTGACCCGCCATTATCGCGCATCGTCGCAAATATTCGTGTTGCGACTTCGTATTCGCGCGGAAGGCTATAAGTCAAACGATAGTTCGTAAAAAAAATGACGAAGTTGCAAATGTGACCACACCTTATCGATTTAGAAGACTGCTGGATTGATTATGATGAAAAAAAGCTTTTGATACATACGACCACACGACAAGTTATTTCCAAATAAAACCAAAACATGAAAAAAAAATTAAAATTTTATTTTTTAAGTTTCTAAAAGTATTACACTTTGTTGAACGCGGCGATATCCACACTTTGAACCTGAAAGTAATAATGTTATAGTTAATTAATGTTATAGTACTTTTTATAACTTTTAAGTGACATAATAATATGATTGCATAATCAAGAACATTAATTTTTCTTAAAATTGTAGTTATTATTCATCTTTAACTTATTGTTATATGCTCAAATTGGTTTTATTACATACTTATTACTTAAACAAGGACAACCGTGTTATAGTTAGAAAAAGAAATACAAAACATTTTGGAATAAACCCATAATATGATTTTTTTTTCATAGATACATGGAACACATAGTGAAGAAATAAATTTACTTACAAAATCTTCATGTTTCTCTATTTCTTCAGTGAGCCAATCTACAGATACTTTGTCATCTTCTACAACACATGAAATTTGTAGTTTGTGAATGCCAAACGCAAGAGGCACAAGTTTTGCAGCTCCCCATAGGAGCCCGTCTGTGCTGATGGATCTCACTGCTTCTTCCATGGCTTTCATATCCGTCTCATCATCTCAGGGTTTTACATCCAGTATTATATTTGATTTTGCTATAAGGACTGGCTCTGTAATGATAAAGACAAGATAAGATTTTAAAAAATGTGATTAGCACATAACAGTAATACATAACAGTAGTGCTGAGAGTTTTTTTTCTGCCAGCTTTTTTTCTTTCGGCCTACACTGCACCAAAGCCAATGAAGATAAATGTTGTGCAAAAATGGACATATACCATAATAAATATAATAAAATTGTAATAAAAGAACCTTTATTTTAATTCAGTTTTAGTAATTATTAATATTTGTATACCAAAATTAGTTAAACATGGTGGCTTAATTCTCTTGTAACATCATTGTAATCACACCCATATTCACACAAATAAATTAATATTTATGTCTGAATTTAATATTTCAAGTTGATTCCAAGATTTTTATTGTTTGAAACACTTTTTTAATTTTTTTATATAAAGATAAAGAAAGTGTCACTTATATACCTACAATATACACTTATTACACTTCCATCCAACACATTCTACCATTGTTTCAAATATAGTTGATTTAACTATCAATAAGGATGTCAACATACTTTTGGCCTTCTTAGCATTATATGCAGCAAGACGCTCTTCTCTAATTTTAGCAGCTTCGGCACTTTCTTCCTCGTCATCTGACCCAAACAAATCCACACCATCATCTGAATCTTGAGTTTCATTTGCTGTCTGAATAAAATGTTTACAATACTGGTTATTTGGCATATATAAGTAATTCAAAGTAAAAAAATTATGTTTAAAAAATTAGAATCTCTCACCTTAGGTGGTCCTGGTTTAGGTGTATTTGTAGTAGTTTGTTTTGAGCTACCAGATTCCAATGATGAAACTCTTACTTGTAGACTAATTACTAAGTTACGCAAATCTTCAATAGCTTTCTTTAATTCTATATTTTCCTTCTTTAATTTGTTTAATTTGTTATTAATTTCATTGTTAGGAACTCCAGCCAAAGATGCAACACTATCCATCTGTGGATGGAAAAATTCTTTAAATGAGTAAGTCATTATTTAGCAGCACCTATATTTTTGTAAAAGGCTTTGTTTATAATAATAATGAAATTTGCATAAAATAATTGGAGCAATATATAAATAATGCAGCATGATTGTAATTTTTACTCACACACTCAAGGGAGTTTTTAATTAGTTGCCTTGCCTTAGCTACTTCACTGGCCAGCGAAGACACTGGCATTGAACCACTTGAACCCTAAAAAAATTTAAATAATGATATTTATTCTGTGTTTTATACAAATTATGTTGTTAATCGTTTTTAGAGATGAAGAGGTCACATCTGTGAAAACACTACATGTTCAAAAAAATGTATGAGCTAGATAGGTAGTTGATTGAAGTTGCAAAATAGCTAGCTTCACAGACTACTCAGAATATCTCTAATAAATCAGTTTAATTGACTAACAACTACCATAGTTTATTTATTTAGGTACTGTTTATAATTCTTACTTTAGATAAAGATTCGTAATAATTCTTCTCCGCATCATTGTACATGGTCTTGTCCAACCAAACTTTTTCGTGTATTAAAACAGACATTTTCTGAAAGTAAAAATTTTATTTCAAATTCAAATTATGTAATAATGCAGGCGTTTTTGTAGTGACACAAACTGAGTCTTAAACACATACCTACTGCTAGAGCTGATTAACGTAATAGTCGCCCTAAATGATACTAAAATAGAATAGCGGATGTCTCGTGGATAATGTTATTTGATATATCTTTATAAATTAATTGACATTATTACATGCAAGTTTTTGATAGCGCCACACTAAGCTATTACGTTAAGATTATCAAGTAGGTTTGTTAATATTGATGTAGCAACAAGTACTACTTGAATAATATTGCTCTACCGGGTCAAACATTTTAAGGTTATTTCTTCGAATTCCGTATGGTACAACTCAAGCCATATTTACAAGTTTAGCACAGGTAACCTACTAACTTTAGTATAAAATAACGCTTTACCTGTTTCGGAACGTAAAATTTGTTGAACTTGTACGTTTCAATGAGTAAGAAAACTTTTAATTTAAGGCACGTTTAACCGACAATATCTTATGTCAACTCAACACCGACTTGTAACTTGTAAAACATCCACGTCACAGTCACAGATCACAGAATACTAAACTAGTAAACTCCTGATCCACGTATTCAGACTCAGTCACAGATTACTTAGATATAGATGTACCACAGATGTAGATACTCACTAGGGTTGCCAATTGTAAAAAAAATGCTGGAATACAAAAAACACCCGCCTATCACCTAGTTAGTTTCACAAATACTAAATTCGACTCAATGTCTTAAGTTCAAGGTTGAAAATTCAACAGTATTCCCTGTGTGTTTTTTTAAATAGGTATTAATATGGTAATGGGGCCGACACACTCAGCCGAAGACAAAGATAAAGTTTTATCAGGAAAAATGATAATTTATATATATTATCCATTCTTTTTGACACAGTATTCCATCGTTCGATAATATTGCCTTGTTCTGTGCTATCGATAGGTGGTCTATAGCTAGACTAGATTGAGCGTTCGGCCGCCTGAATGCTTAAAAAAATATAGCCCAACTGTGGGCCATAT
>DWBW01000142.1:0-12546 GCA_018231125.1 Spialia spio | reverse complement strand
CCACCGCACTGCATTAGAGCAGCGTGGGGGAGTATGCTTCAGGCTTTCCCCGGTTGTGTGGGAGACACATCTCAGCACTGGGCTAAATAAAAAGGTAGCAATCAGTAGGTATGTAGGTATTGAAATTTATAAAATACTACTCGTATAAAACAGTCATATAAATTCTTAAGTTTTAATTCCTCTTAAATAGAAACATAAGTAACGTTTGGATAAAGATTGCTATAGATAAATGGATCATAAATTAAGAACGCACTCACATTCCCACACTAAGAAACCCTAAATCAAGAGTACTATGGACACACAGAAAGACAAACATAATTTCAGTGCAAGACAGCATATTACAAAGAAGTGTACTTACTACTTCTTCATCAGGTATTTGGGCACGGATACTCAACTCTTCCTCATCACCATGGTGGTGATGCTGGTCATCTGGAGATGGCCCAGGTCAGGGGTCCCGGTGTTATCCATAGTGATGGTGGTCAGCTTGCTCATACCCTTCTTGCAGAGCTACTTTATGGACCTACTGCCGATTAGAGTCAGCATATTCCCGGAGTAAGTATTGGAATTATTGATTGAACAAATTGACTTTTCATCTTTTGTACAAAGCAATTGAAAAGAAATTGATATAGGTACTTAAAAAACCATAAATTTCTTTCCCAAAAAATACACACATACAGATACATAATATTATGTTGCAAGAAAGCTCAGACCTTTTGATTTTTTTTGTTTCGTCTTGTAGCATAAAACCTAAGCAACCTTGAATGTTAAACTTTTCCTAATTTCGGCTTTTTCTAGGTCTATCAGGGACATATTTGGGTACAACGATACCTTCTACCACGCTTACGTGTCTGCGCAAGGAAACTGGGCCGGCTACCACCTTGGAGTGTTGACGGCCTGGTTTTATCACAAGGCTCAAAATGAGAAGTGGAATCTCCGGGATTCTTTGGTAAGTTCAACGAATATAATTTGATCCGAGGAAAGAATGCTCAGCCAATATTCGGTATAGCATAAAAGCATAAAAACATAAAGTACAAATACTACAATACTTTAAGCATAGAAATATTCGAATCACGCGAATCAACCGAATCGATCACCCGAATCAATGGGTACTCGCACACATGGTTTATGAATCCTTTAAGAAAGGTAATCTAAACAATTCTATGGTTTGAAATATAGGGCTTCCTGTGCCAAACTCTTTTTAGTATGTATCTTTTCCAGGCATGTTAGCTCACATGTTTTGAAGAACCAATAGTTTGCTTCATTTACCCAGCCTTCGCCCCTCAGCTCGTATCTAGCCTCGGTAAATGAAGTAATTTTATTGGTTCTTCGAAAAAATATACATCCTCGTACATCTTTTATAGAAACGCAGCAAGGTCTTGGTATATGAAACATTTCCCTGGTGTTATTGTACAATCCCCTGCTTCCAGTTGCTGAAGTTGCTTTTCATCATCTCCATCCCTGTGGCGCTGGGCACTGTCCTCATGGGCTGGGACCTGCACCAGCGGGAAGCGTCCGCCTTTGAGTCTGCTGTGTTCAATGCGCTCAACCAAAACTTTTTCGCACTCGCCATATGTGTATTCATCATTGGCTACTTCTATAGGTGCAACAGTAAGTAACTTTAGTCCTTTTTCTGTAAAGCTATGTTTCTGGACGAAAACAAATTTTGTCTCTTTTATATCTTTGAAAATGCTAAGTTGTCGCCAAGAAACCCATTTAAATGCCAGATTTTTTTGTAAATTTATAATACTTTTCATTGTCTTAACCAATTTTAAGATTTCTTTGTCATAGTCTTGTTTAGTTATCAAGGTGATAGTTATGGTAACATTATTGTAACCCATATTTTCGCAAAAAATGATTACATTTTCATTTCCACTATTATAATGATGTAAATCCTTGTTTTGCAGAGATATACGTAGGTTCAGTGGAATGGGGACCTTTGCTGCCCTTAGGTCGATTGTCTTATTGTGCTATGTTACTCCACGCGACCGTGTTGAGGACTTACGGAGGCCAGATGAGAAGATCTTTCTACGCTACTGATTACACTGCTGTAAGTATTTTGATAAAGGGGATAAAGTTTCGAAGTGAGTAATGCCAACCGCATATATTTTTATAGGCCGTTGAACTCGGATGTCTTCTCATAACCGGAGACGGCCGGAAGAATACTCCACCGTACTGCTCTTATGCTGATTGGTGGAGATACGGGTTTGATGCCGACTCATCGAATATTGTTAAACTGCCCAATGGGTCTCCATCCAGGTGCTACGACTGTTATCTATCGAACAGCGGCACCGACGGCATCTCGTGCAATGTCTGAAGCACAGAAACATGCGTGGTTTTTTTCATCTTTTTGCATATATGGTGCATTTATATAACTGCCACTGCCACCGATGCCACTGATGTGATACTACAGACAAATATCACTTAAAACTATTCACTCACTTTACTTGTTGAAAGTTTTAAAAAATAAGATTATTGGATTATCATCCCCGTTCCAGATAATGCTGTTTGCCGGCATCGTCTGCACCACATACCTTTGCTCGCTTCCTCTCCACCTCTTTGTTGAAGCACCAGCTTACCAGCTCCAGAAGATACTCCTAGGTCATAAGAGACCCAGGAAAGAAGAATCAACTACAAACCAAGTGAAACCTGGAATCTCCTCAGTTTCGGTCTCAACTGTCTCCACACACATATGAGAAAATTGCTTATTATCTATTAAATAGAATTATATTATACAGAATAATCTGTAGGATAACCTAGACAAGCCATAGATGATAGAATATGGTTTGTTTATGTAAAAAGTATAATTATTTTTTAGAAATAGATGTCGTTTAATCCGTATCATATTTTATTGTCTATGGCCTAAAACTGACGACGTAAAGATAAATTAAGCTGCTAGTGTAAATATGAAGATCTGATAACACCAAAGTAAGAAAAAAGATCTGGTTAGCCAATCAGATTTCACTATTTCCATGCCCTTTTGAAGGTAACGTCATGTACACGAAATTTCATTGGTCACTCATTTCTGTTATGGTGGAAACTGGGTCTATTGACGGTCCTATGCTGGGTATAAGACCGTTTCAACCGTAGTGTATTAGGTCTAGGATAAGTAAGAGCTGTTTTCTTTTCTTTCTTCTTTTATACCTTCTTTCTTAAGGACTATGTACATTTCGTAAGATATTTTATTTTTATACGAAAATGCGACTATTGTAAATAAATTTAATTTTATACTATATAATGCTTTGTTTTTCAAACGATCCTCAAGGGTTTACAAGAAATCAAAATGCTATTATCCATTTTATCTTTTTATTGAAATGTTTATACATATATAATCAAGGATATGAACTCTCAATTCCCATAAATTCCAATTTCGGCGACAACTATTAACAAGGAAGGTTCTTAGGAAATTGAGGAAGGATGTGCCTCTACGTGATGCATCATTTGTTTGCTATACTTTATCAAGAAACCGAATTCAAATAGCCTTATAATATTTATTTATATCTTGTAGTCGTAGTCTTCTAGTCTTTGTAGTTGTAGTCTGGAAAACATAGTTATTGCTTTCTTTAAACTTCCCTAAACGCTACCTACGCTACCTACGCTCCGTAAATAGATTTACGTTACTAGCATCCAGAAACCCTTAACTTGGAATTTCACTGTAATCATTAAATGCCATTAAGGCGTTAAACCACTCAATTTTCTGCGTCAGAGATCAATAACAAAGTTCCCAAATTGACCCAAATCGATCCTACTCCCAATAATTATTTACCCTTAGTACTCTTACTCTACAATAAGTACTCTTTAGGTAGGTGGAATATATTTGAATCACTTTGACATACCGTAAAATAATTCCTTGGTAGAATAGAGGGTCTAAGAACTGTTACAGCTTTCTCAAAGCTTCTCTATCTTTGTACAGAATACATAACGTATAATCTTGGATAGGATTTGTTGACAAACCTTTTTAATGTCCCGCTGCTAAGCGGGTCTCTTCCCGTGACAGGGTTGGAGACCCTCCATCATGCTGCTCCAATGCAGACTGCTGGAGATACGGTATGGTGGCCATCCCGTATAGGATGTTTTCAATCCCCCCAAAGGGCTTCGGATAGGACACATAGTCGTAAGTGGTAGTGACAACACCTGATGATTTGCATGTACGATGTCTATAAAATATATATATATTTTATATTTTTATGGTGACTGAGTATGAATGAATTTAGGGACTTTAATCATTTTTAGTTACTAAGGGTATTTATAGAAGTATCTGTGAAACCCTTAAAAAATCAACGCCGCTAATGGCTCATTTCTTTATCCTTATATCCGTCTCTTTTAACCATAAGCATTTGTAGTTCATATATTATAAATTAGTGAACCGAATTTCCATCGAAGTGAGGCGTTTAGAAAATCAAAAGGTGAAATCAAAGCAAAACCATAGTTGCAGGGACAGGATAATACCCCAATCCCTTTGGTCCAAAAGCTGAATATTTTAAATCTTGAACAAGTGTAGCAGAGAATGCAATTAGTCGAACCACTGACGACGGAACCACTGAGCATTTGAGCAATCGCCATAGTTTCCTTATTCCAAGGACCAACTTTACTATGGACCAACGGATTGGAAATCTTGAAGCACACTTCGACGGGAAACGGGTTCTTAGAATTTTTTGCTTCAAACGCTTCTGTATTTTTATATTTATTCGTGTGTTAAATCTTTGTGTAATTCAAGAGAATAATATAAAAGTTTCTAAACAAGGTTATTACAATTCACACATAATATCATTTTTATGACAGAAATCAAATTAGTCTCTTGTACGTGTCTGCCGTAATATGTCACTTACTTTGGTATTCTTTCAGTACCTTATTCTGTACCTAAGTATAAAAAAATGATCCGTTTGAATTCTGATTTCATATCAAACAAATATTTTAAAATATATTTTTGGTTTTTTTACATCCCATTAGGTACTGTCCCACTCCTGGGCACGAATCTCCTCTCAAACATTAGAGGCCTAGGCCATAGTCCACCACGCTGGCCAAATGCGAATTGGTGCACATAACTAGTGATATTTAATTGCTCAAAACGCGCATAACCTAGAAAAAACATTTATGCGTGAGGGTGATGCGAATTGAACCCGGATCCTCTCAAGTGAGAGGCCTTATTCAAACCCCTGGGCTATTTGAATACAATAGTTAATTCATATCAGCTGTTGCCGTTATTGTTATTATAACCATTTCGATAACCATTGTTGACCCTTTGACACTATCTTTTTAATAACAAAATAATAAAGTCCATATGTATATTTTTCTTTCTATTTTTATTATAATCAATAAGGAAAATCAAAGCGATTCAAACAAAACAATCTGCTATGCCCAGTGCAGAGATGTTATTTTATAATATCAATGAATTGAGAATCTTGGTTTTTACTTACAATTTACTATATACTTGTATCTCATATAGTCTGGTTTAGATAACTACACTTAAGAGACTTGTATTTGCTCAGTGATAATTATGATCGTGTAGTGCTACTAATTTCTGTATTCTATTGATGATTTCGTCAGTGTTTCTTGTTACCTATGTATCGTACTATGTTTGTAGAAGTGTCTTGTAACATTATCAGGTTTTTGACTGCTCTTTTGCTTTATTTGAACGCAATATACGATGTTTCTGCCAATGATATTGAAATACAACCTTGTGACGGGACGAGTCTGGTTATGTCCCATTACAAACTTGGTCATCCACCTTGGGAAGATAATCAATATTCTGCGACTGTTTTCCCTTACTATTCTGACCAAAATTTATATCCTTCACTGCTCAATATCACTATTGAATTTGATTCAGAGGCGACTTTGGAAGTGGTAAATTAATTATTAGAATTTTTCTAACATTAAATTATGGGTGTTAGGAATTTAAACAGATTTCATATTTGTATGAAACACGTCTGGATCGAATTGTTTGTTTTTTTCTAAAAATTAATATTATCTTTCTTATGATATCGCTTTTTAATGACTTTTTCTTGTGATATTTATTTATTATTAGATTATTATATGAATTCCAGGTAAATTCAAAATTAAGAATGGATAAATTGTGCACTAAGTTATTTTCAAATGAGACATTTAACCTCATCCAATGTTTACCAATTACATTAACATCAACTTTCGTAACAATTAAGGTGAAAGGCCCACCAAGTGGAACTCTACCATATTTCAAAAGCATAAAATTGTCGGGCCGAGAGGCCTGCAAGAAACCAGTAGTTGTAAGTACAATTTTGCTATCCTCTACTGAAATGATTTTAGATGACCTTTTCAACTTGGATATTTCACTAAATTTTCAAAGTTTAACTTTGTTCTGTCGCTATTAGGACCTCACATGCCCAAGAATTAAAATAATTCACTTTAATGATTTTAGGGCTATTTTGATAGATTCAGAATCAATTATCAAACAGATAAATGTGGAAGACGAAAGGTTGACTATATGGAGCTGATGGTAAATGGTCGAGCGACAAAACGTGGTGACTGGCCATGGCATGCAGCTATATATAAACTAACAGGAGCCAGCAACTCATATATATGTGGAGGAACACTTATTACGAAGAAATTTGTTCTTACTTGTAAGACAGTTTTTAACTGATCAAAATTTTGTCCGTGCTCTTAATCAAGTTATCCAGCAGATTAATTCATCCAATGATCCGTCAAAAAATATAAATAGTCTGTTGAAAAATAAATAAGTGGAATGAATCCCTAACCAGCTAAACTGTCCCGATGAGATGTAGTGACGTGTCAAATGCATATCGGTTTCATAATATTTTGTAAGATTAAAAACACACTTATTGCCTGAGATGACGTAAACACATAAACACTGTCTTTTAATACTACGAAATATCAATTTTTAAAATCCATTCATATTTAGCTGACTAATTGAATAACATACACAAAAAGAGAAGAAAATACAGACGAATTGAGAACCTTATTTTTTTGAAGTCGGGGTAAAATTTAATATAATATACATCACAAAACAAAAGTATTTCAGGAGCAGTTAATTGACGCGTGGTATTTCAATTAATATTTTCATTATATCAAACACATATTAAACCATAGCTTTTGTTTTCAGCGGCACACTGTGTTACTAGAAATGGGTTAAAACTTAAACCAGACGCAATAAGCGTGGTACTTGGCAAATATGACTTAGTTGAAGGTGACTATTACTCCCAAGAAAAACAGGTATTGACTTTCTTAGTCTAAAATGTAGAAGTTATGATTTTAGCCTGTTTAATGTGTCAAATGAAATTAGAAATCTACAAATGAACTTAGCTCTTAGCTGGAAATAGCTTGAGTAACATTATTTTGTTTGTGTTTAGTAGTGGATGTGAAAAATCCAAGTCAAAAATAATGGATCGATGATTTGATAAGATTTCATCATCATCATTGTCATCAGTATTTTTGCTTTCATTCCAGGTATCTCAGATAGAAGTCCACCCGCAGTTCAGAAGTCCAAATCGAGCTGATAATGACATAGCGCTCCTCAAATTGATGACAGAAGCAATTTATAATGACTTTGTACAACCAGCTTGCGTTTGGTATGATGATGCGTACCAAAACCTACCCACAAGGATACTGGGTTCCGTAAGTTATTAGACAGTTTTAAGGTTTCGTTCCCAAAGGGTTAAACAAGACCCTATTACTGAGACTTCGCTGTAAGTCTACCCGTCCGTCACCAGGCCATATCTCATGAGCCGTGTGTAGATTGCTAGAAACTTTAAATTTTCAGAGATGGTGTATTTTTATTGCCGTTATAACAAGTACTAAAAATAGAATAAAATAAATCTTCAAGGGGCTCCCACAAAAAAAAACTGATTAGATGACGGTATGAAACTCTTATTATTTATGAAACTCTTATGAATATGTACTCTTATGTTATGAAACTATTATGTATGAAACTCTTATTATTATTTATGAATATAATCCCAAAATGATGAACAGACGGAAAACAGAAATATTAATTCATCATACAAATTTATGTCCCGCCGGAAATCGAACCCGGGACCCTACGAATGGTGGACCAGCATGGTGCCCACTAGATACAAATGTCTTTCTGATACCTTACCACGTGGACATGTTGTGGATAATGAAGATGCTCTCAAATAGAACAAGAATCCGATTTGGAGAAAATCAGATTTGTTCAATTCTTTCCACGTTCATCTTAGTTACAGTACTCCTGTTAAGATATTTCTAAACGAGGTCAAATGAATACACCAAAAGAGCAATTTCAAACCAGCAACGCACGATCTCTCTTCCTCGTCTACATCACCTTATTTTGCTTAAGTGACAACGTGACAACTTTACCATTAGACGTTACGTATGTTTATTTGCTTCCTAAAAAATCTGAAGATGCCTTTTCTTACAATATCTTGTTCCTTTCTTATCTTCTTTTGCGGTAGGAATTTTAATATAATAAAGCTGAAAAGTGTTTTTGAACTCTAATATCCGGAGATCTTAATAAAGATTAAAAAAAATATTTATCCCATGCATATGCTGATAATAACTTCTTTCTCTTGCTGGATACGTTGCATCGTTGACATGCATAAGTATTCCATGTATTAATAATGACTGCTTCAATGTATCATCATTATCAACCCTGAACTGGCACACTGCTGGACACGGTCTTCTCATACCAGAACATGGGGTTATCAACTGTCCACCAAACTGGCCAAGTGCATGCCAAGTTGATGCACTTAAATACCTTAAAATAATTCATTAGTGCGTGCCGGCTGGGGTTTGAACCCGGTCCTTCGAATAAGAGGTCTAAGTCTTACCCACTATGCCTGAACTTTGGGCTTTAATGCTGTACTGAGTTTCAAACTACTGTTTGAAAGGAGTTTTGTTAACTTTTTAGGTAGTAGGCTGGGGATTTGATGCAACAGGCTCTCTACGGCCACAACTGACGCATGCAGCTATGCCAGAACGTTCATATGCTGAGTGTGTGATGAAAAACCCAACGTTTTATGGAAAAATATTAGCCAATAATGCCACATTTTGTGCTGGGTGGGGTAACGGTTAGTCTAAATTATTTCCCTCAGACCAACAAAAAAGATAGGCAAAATACAGAACCATCTACTACTATGTGAGGCATGATGAGACATGAATATTTTATGAAGTGGAAGAAGGGAAAGAGATGTGTCAGTTTACCCCTTCTCCGGTGATTATGGCGTTCTAAATATTTTTTCTGCAGTTAATGTGGGATCTGTAGATCTCGGGACTCCCGCATTAATATATGTAATGTTACGTTTCAGGCACATCACCCTGCAACGGTGATAGTGGTGGCGGCTTCATGGTATTCGTCCCTGATGAAGCAGGAGATGATTCTTCTCTTGCGCCAGGATCATGGGTTATCAAGGGCATAGTGTCAATTACTGTTCCGCTAAAGAATCAGAATGTGTGTGACCCGACATACTATGTGGTGTTCACTGATATAGCACGGTATATTCAATGGATACTGGAATATACGAATCGTCTTACATAAATTATTCGGAATATTTTGTTTTATTCACACCTCTATTACTCTCTAGCTAACATGGTTCGGAGTCTATTACTATTTGTGCCATATTTTTAGATCATTAAATTACATAGATATTCCACTAAAATTCAACAATAAACCGATATGTAAGTAATTATTTTCTTGCAGAAATCATAAACAATTTAAAACTGTTCTAAAAACTTTATGTACCTGAGATTTTGTCTTGGTTAAAAATGTTCGTGACGTGGTAGTGAGTCTATCACTACCCTTATTATAAAATCACTAATTAAAGTTCAACAAGGGTCAAACTAATGCTTGATGCTGTTTCTTTTAGTTGTAAAATGAAAGACAAAGCTCTCGTCAGTTTTAGTTCAGATTTACCTGCCTTCAATTGCAAATTCAATAAGGAGGTTGCGAGGTTAGCTATTCGCTGGTTATATTAGCATTTCATGTAAAATGACGTCACACATCACTTTTAACTGCCGAATACACCATAATTTACGCAGTCCCTAGACGATCAATTCTATTGAGCAATATGTCGTATTGTGCAATATAGTTAGCTTAATATTGCAGATCGCACAATGATTGAACAAAATTTTGAGCCAATGCGCAATATTAGACCGCGCTCAGTTTCAATGCGTTTTCGAACGAATTTCTATCGTACACACACGATCACAATATGTTTTAATTTAATGCTATAAATTTACTATTTTGTCACCCTTCAATTTTTTATTTAAAATTAAATTTCTGCAATGATATAATGTACCCATGTAATGTTTTCCAAGAATGTTATTAGCGCCGATAATTTTATTAAGGTAACACTTACCCTGTGTTTTAAAAATGTTTGTTATCCGTTTGTTAAGTGTAATAGTGTATACTTTGCTATGAATAAATAAATAAATATATAAAAATCACGATGACTACTAATTCGCACTCGCATGCAGTCTATGCGCTCCCATAGTACTTATTAGGTCGAGATTTTTCGTACGTATACGTACGTGTGAAATTCATATCATGTGCGTACAAACGGAGCGCAGACTTAGACTTAGACTGTGTTTTTGTCTGACGGATATGTTGCTCCAAATGAAAACAAAAACTTGAGCAGATCGTATTTTGTGCTATTATATTTTATCGCATCTATCATTCTTTTTGCACAATATAATGTATTGCAAAATTTAAAGGTTAAAGGCCGCCAAAGATTGTGCATCAGTCCCTAAAGCTAGCTCTCAACCTATCCAGCAAATATATTTCGTGTTACTGGGGCCGAACGTAGTTATAAAAAACCTGGAGTACCAAGGTACGAAACACGACAAGACCAGCAATAATTTCTCCAATATTTTCTGAATGGACGGTAGCCAGAACAAAAACCAGACCGCCGCCATAACTTATGTTCGTAATATAAATCTTTGGTAAAAGGAAAATAAACAGAAATCGGAACTATAAATTAGGCAACTTGAAACTACTGCGATAAAGTAACTATCTTGATTATAGAGTGGGTTAATGAGGGTGTTAGGCTCCGCTTAGTTTGAAACCTCACACGAATTTCAAGCGTGCGTATACGTACGAAAAATCCCGACTTTAGAAGTACAATGGAAGTCATCGTGTTCGTGTGTGTACGTCCGACTGAAATTCGTTCGAAAACGCTTTCAAACTGAGCGCGGCCTTAGGATGCGTTTAGCTTGGATGCGTTTTACTCGTGTACATACGCACGAATAATTCTGACCTTAAAAGTAGTATGGCGGCTCAAACTGCGTGTAAGTGCTAGTTAGTAGTTGAATTCGTGCGACGCACGAGCAAAATACGTACGAAAATACGTCCAAGCTGAGCGCGGACTTATACGCACGATTGCAATGATTAGTAAGGCAAGAGATAACCTATTCTGGTGTGATGATTGTTTCGTGACGCGTCTAACGCATATCGGTTTCATATATGGATAGAAACACACTTGTCAGGCGTAGTGTGACGTGAAACCACTCCGACCCTCTCTTCCTAATCCTACTAAATATATGATATCAGTATAAAACCATCATTACCACTACACAAAAGAATGTTTCGCATGCGGTGTGAGCGCTGCCATAGTACTTCTAATCGTAAAATCAGGATTGTTCGTGCGTGTACGCACTAGCATTATTCGTACGAAAACGTGTCCATACTGATCGCAAACTCACACGGGTAAACATACATTTATAGGTAAACGTTTCTGTAATTAATTATTAAAGCAGAAAACTTAAGAAACGGCTTGACTATTTTGAATTACTATAGTATTATAATTATGATCAGTGTTTGAATCAAATTTTGTGTGAACGTAGCTTAATTTACATCCTAAACCATTTAATGTAAGCTATCTTCACAGCTTTATCCAAGGAGACTAACAGTTGACAATTATTCTGACAAAATATGTAAGCACTTATATCTAAAGCAAAAATATAAAGAATAGAAAAAAATGTATTTTTTACGAAAGAGCCTTGTTTTCTCCAAAAACAGACAACATTGAATTAAACCTATTCTTTCCTCAAATGTCATTGAATTTGATAAACATTCAAATAATTTTAAATAACTATGTATTCAGAGGAAGTACGAGTATCATTATGAAACGGCGTGGCATAAACCTTGTTCTTAGAACACCTCTAATGCAAACTCTTTGTACAAATTGAGGCATAGGATACTATTATTAGCAGAGTGATTACGAGAATTTATAATAAAAAGATTCACCAATAACCTTACCACAAAAAAACTTGATATACCTACTTAGGTGCTTAGATATATTATGTACCTACTTATGTGATGAATACTTATTTTCCTTATGATCTAAGCGTCAAACCTACAAAACATACCTAACACTATACGAGATAATACAAGTAATAACTTGTATTTTAATTTACTGAACTATGCTCTTCTAATACCAGTTTTTATCATAATATATTATTGTTTCGACAATGAATCGCATTCACCTTGTAAACTTGTCCTCAAAGACTCGTCCCGAGTTCATTCTATAACCTCAAAGTGAATCAACCACGCAATTATCAGTGTAAAGATTTGGTTTATGGAAA
>DWBW01000141.1:0-12556 GCA_018231125.1 Spialia spio | reverse complement strand
GTTAATGCAAAAATATTGCGGTTGAAAATGTACTCGTACTTACCTATCACTTAGTTTTGTTGAGTCTAAAAATTAAATTCAAACTCAAATTCAAATATATTTATTTGCATAATTGTGGTTAATTGTTGTTAACTTGCACGTACCAACTGTTGTTAACTGCTGTGAAGCTAACATTGCTTTCAGGCTAAGCATTGTGATTTGTGAGTTATATAATTAAAAAAACTTGATTTCGATTAAACCATAGAGAACCGTCGTCGTCAGTCGAGAGGTTCGAATAAATTTGGATAACCGCCAAGAATAAATGAAACTGAACACAGAACAGATGCTAACTAAGCAAAAGGTGATACATATTTCGTTTTACATCACTAAGAAGATATTTACATATATGATATGAACAAATCACAAAACAACAGGCAAAACAAAACATCATATCCTACATATCTGAAACAACTCCGCCACGGAGATAATGATGTATGGGAAAATAAAAATCGCTTATTTATGCAAATTATGGTATAGTTTTATGTTACACAAGTGTTCCCTGCACCATATTTTACAGATATTTAAGTAAAATAAGTATGTCAAAATTGGCTACACGCGTCTGGCAACATTGAATAAGTAATAGGAGTTTCACTCTACGAAGATAAGTTTGGTCTTCTTTAAAAATAAAACTACTTTAATCAAGGAAAACGCTGTTATTTTATTTAGACATTTTCAACTTTAAACAGAACGTCTAGCTTTAACGCCATTATGATAGCAGTCAAGAGCCACCACACTCATCTGGAGGCACGGTAGTGCCCCCGCCAAGTCGTAAACATTATCATAACGACACAACTTGGTTTAACGCCAACAAAGATAAAACCAAAATAAAAAATATTGAACGCGAAAAATAAATGTAGTCAAGTGCAAAAAGACTTTCCATTGTAAGGCATTTCCATTTCTCTCTTTTTTCCATGGTAAAGCAATGTTCTTAAGTGTCAAAACTATTTACACAACAAAATCCCCTCCAAAAATGTATTAAAGTAACGTTTTTTCTGCATCATTTATTTGCAGTCAATTTATAAACATCATTAGGTACTTGTAACGAGTTCATCCACGGAGTTTTAAATTTTGTATACCCCGTTTCGAATTAAATCTATTATGGTTGAGCATTCGACTGTAATGGAGATATAAACGTAGAACAATAGGTTTCATAGTTGCCAGCCTTCTCAGCTAACTTTAGGTATTATTCATTTGCCCTAGTTTAAAAGGCATCCGAGCGGGGTATTATATGTTCGGTTTTAACACTATCTCTTTTCGCACAATCAAAATCTTAGCAAAAGTAATATTTTGCTTAAAGTTGTACAAAAACACTTTCTATATGACATTCGAAAAAATATAATAACGATAAACCGAAAATATCACGCATTCGTCCCAAACCGGTAAATAATTTTCATTCTCCTTTCCCAATTCGGTAAATTAGAGCTATGGCAACCCTATTTCGGAGCCACTTGGATAACCGCCAGATAACTGAACTAAAACGGTTGAATATGTTCTCAAACTGGAGACCAAAGTGACAGATGGGTGGTTGGGGAATACATTGTTAGCTTATGTGGCGCGATAATGAATATCATCAATTAGCAATTTCAAATAACATATTTTCTTTATTGCTGTTGCAGTAAAATGTATGATTGTAACAGTAAAAATTAATGTATTTTGACAAGGATATATTTATTCTTTTCAAAAGTTATTTATAAAAGTATTTAATTTTCTGCCTCTTCGAAATCATTCAGTTTAATTTGATGTAAAATTTCTTTTCGAAAAATTGTAAAGTTTGGGTAAAAAATGAAAAAAGTTGTATAAATAAAAATATCCCTAAATTAAAGATGAATTTCTGACCAAACCCTCTCATCTTAATGGCTCTTCAGTAAATTTTCCAGCCAATTAGCACCGTCGAGACCAATGCACACATTTACAGATAACCTCATCATGTTTGCTACTTTCGATAGCCCTCAAGAGTTTAATCCAATCATTGCCCTGATCGGTTTGGATTTCTGAAAGAGTTTTAAACGAATTGAAGAATGAATGAATGAAGCGGTACAAAGGAATTTAATGTTCGTCATAAGTAAAATAATAATCAAATCACCATAAAAATATCAATATCATCTGGAAAAAAAATACATACCTACTTTAACACATCGAAGTCAAAATATCTTTGTCCACTAACAAAAAAAAATTCAGATCGTTTGACTAGTAATACACACATTAACTGGACTGATAAATACATCTATTAGAATTACAACATTGAATAAGTCCCGAAAAAAAATTACCATTGTTATTTAGCTTTATATATTGGGTCTTAGCAAGACTAAACAAAACAAATGTAAGAAGGAAGCAAGGTTCATTAAATCTCGAGTTTTCGTAAAGGCTATACTTAAAGATATAGGCATACAGCTGTCAATATATGTATGTTGCTGATCATACAGAGTGGGAAAAACACGCCAAGATCAATCAATATTGAGTTACTTCGATAGTAAAATTGGACAGTGCAAAGGTCTCTTGTCTTGCAAATATTATTGCAATAACTTTTTTCAATTAGTCTTTGTATAAGAAGCGCACATAGTCCCCTTAGTACTGAAAATTTGCAGGTCATCTCAGGTTAAGAAACACAATCGCAGCTATTACCGTGGCGAATTCATGATTGGTGGTGGCACATATTCATGTTTGCTTCCGTGCTCCGGAGGGCACGTTAAGCCATCGGTCCCCGTTGTGTAACAGTCGTAAAAGCTACTCCGAGGTTCTTTATATACACTTTTTTTGTTTTTGGATATTCATTTTGAAACAGTGTTCTCTTAATCGGGAGACAATCCTCGTAGAAAAGAACCACAAAAAGATGTTAGTTTATACCTACTCGTACCTTCCATTAATTCGGCAGTAGATCACCCCCTTTAAGCGGTACACATTCCCGATTTTTGTGTCCTTCCATTGTCACGGTCCAATAATGGGCAGCCTCTATTTTACTTAAGCGTTTCTTTGTCCTTGCCTGGTCACAAACCAAATTTGTGTCTCTCTCACCGGACGTACCATAACGTGATCCTATTTCCCTTGCTATTTATGTATTTTCCTTGTATTGGTATTTATTTTTGCTTTTATAAAAGCTTTTCCTAGAACGTTAAAGCGTTTAATACTGACTATGAGAATTTCATTTCCATTTAAGAATATTTTTTGAGCGCAGGAAATTAATATAAAATGAATTCTGAACTCGATCTAACTTATGTAGGCCTTAGACACGGTAACGGTCTGCGTCTGCATGAATAAGTTAGAAGAATATGCCGCACTGTACCTAATATACAACCCATTAATGCTTCAGATGTTCTTAAATAGTCTGAATTTGCTTAAAAGTTCCAAAGATTTGCAGATTATTTGTTATTCGGAACACTTCACAGGAGGAATTTTGATCAGAATTTTCTTTTCTTGGACCTAAACAATGCGCTTTTAAGAATTCTCCTCTTTAATAATATTGAGTGCTAAACGGATTGTAATCTACCTGATGGTCGGCCATTGCAATCTTAATAAAACCAACCTTGTGACTGCGAGAACCGTTGTTACCGGAATTGTATAGGCGTATTTCTTGTATCTTTACCTTTACCTAGAATAAGACCTTTTTCACGCCAATGACCCTGCGCATTTGGGCCTGTTTTATATCTTTCCGCGCTATTCTTTGATAAAGATAATAATATGATGTATAGCCAAAAAGATACGACAAAAGATAGTAAAATTATTACACGTCACTATTAACTATTTCTAGCAGTAACAGCAGGAACAACTTCACGAAATAATTCACAAGGGATCCGTTCCATAACCTATATAAAGTTGGACACTAGCAATTTATAGGCATATAGTCTAGATTCTATAGTTTAGTTTAGATTCTAGAGCACAGTGCTAATAGCAATTTAATGCAGTATCGTAACAGCACAACACATAATCCTAGCTATATATAAACTGTGTGCTTAGTAGGTACACACTGTCAGTTGCACAGCTCCGATAAGCGAATGATTAACTATGTTTGAGTTTGTGTATAATATGTAGGTGTATAAGTATTTTGATAAATTGATGTTGATCTTAAGTGTAACAATATGGTTAACTACAATCAATATTAATGACAACTTTAGATTAAGTACAGATGCACTAAAAAAAACTCACTCGTTTTTGTCTATTGTATTTTTTGTTTATTCTTGAGAGTGTTAGCGACACTATACCCAATACACAATACTACAGTACTTCAGTAATATACCAGATACTGAAAACCTTTGATTAGATGCTCAAATAATTCCGAAAAAAACACTTGGCATTAAGTCATTGAACTACAAATATCGATTGCTCCTGTCGTCAGGCAATAATGTATCAAATGTTAGCTCCAAATGCTCCAATCTTGCTGACAATATGACAAACTTTATAGCCAAACTTTTGAACCGAGCAGGAGACATTGTAAGGGAAAGACATCGCAGACGAACAAGATAGCTTCCTCAACGAGTGAAGACATTCCGTGGCTGGAAAGTTTTCTCTGGACAAATAAAATAGGATAGCTTGTACCAAGCAGTTCGTGCTGATTTCCTTGCAGTGAAAGAAAGTGATTATTTACTTTGTCAGAGAACCTACTCAAGACGCCAAGGTGCCTAACATTGTAACTACTAAGATGCGTCATTAATTTGAACTAGATATTATACATATCTAGTTCAAATAGTTCAAATTGTAGCGTGACCGCGCAATATTACCGAATTTACGTCAAATATTGTGCAAACGCACAATGTGCTATTGTGTTTCGCACTAAAATTTATTAAAATCTTTACATTACTTGTTACTAGATATTAAACAACTTCTTTCGAAGGCCGTAAAAAAGTTTAATCATAATGCAAACACAGCAATAAAAGCTAAAAAGCTTTTGCTTTGTTTGATAAAGTCAAACAATAAACCGTTTCCATTAAGATATCTGGAGAAATATATACCTACTTAAAGACATTTTTGCTAAGAAAGTGCCTATTTTAAAATATAACTGACCTTTCAAAGCTGTAAGTGGGCATTTCAAATGATATTACTGAAGAGGATCAAACATTTCTTTTTGTGTTTAAAATAAAATTATCTTTACAAAAGCTCCAAATCGGTAAAACATTAATAACACGTAGGAACTTAAATATAGTACCTAAAACATAAATGAATTAATGAACTAATGAATTAATATTAAAAATAAATTGAAAAAATAGTTGCTATCGTAAACTTCAATTGGTCTAATCGAATTGTGTTTTGGAACCATAATGAAGGCATTACTTACTGACATAGAGGAACTATTAACTGTATAGAAAAACTCCAAATTACGCAAAATATATCACACATTTTGTACAAAACTTCCAAAGCATTTTAATACTTGGGTGATTACTGATTAGGCTGTAAAAATGTTATACGCTAAAAGTTTTATAACAGAGCGTATGTTTAATGGAAGAACATAAACATCCAGAATATTCCATTTTGAAGCACAACATTCGAACCGCGTCGCGTCTAGAAAAACTCATAAACACCCACCGACAATGAGGCGACAGGGAGGAAATGAAATCACCTCTAATGCATCTAGAGAGTCACTGTAAACTCGTTTCCCGAGCAATAAATTCAGATTACGAGCGCTCGTCTTGCACTCGCTGCAAATTCTCATTTCGATTTCGAATGTCACTTCTGTTTTTTTCTTCTACGTCGAGTAGGTTCGTGGTTCTATTTATTTACTGCTCTGTTAATTACCGACTAATTAGAATTTTTTATAGTTGGCCATTTAATAGTTTTAAGTTTTAACATAATGGATTGTGACTTGTAATGTAACTTTCGATTATGTAAGTGGTAGAAGGTGAGTATATATATTTGTATTTTATCTGTCGGTTTTATTCCTAGGAATTTTAGCTTATCAGGATATTCAAGCAGCTGTTAAATTTTTTATCTCGCAGAAAGGAAAATGGTAGTTCTGAGGATCATAATAAAGTTTCCCAGAAAAGGGGAACAATATTATAACGTCATTTATTTTCATATTTAAAACTTCATCTTACCCAAGACCCAGATAAAGAACCAATCCGATTCAGAGCATAAGCCCTTGGGGCTACACAATTTCAAATATATGAAACTCAACATTACGTTCAAACGAAGAAGGTGTTTTATTCAGTAATAGTGCTTCTCTATTTATGCGGTTAGTTATAAATATAGTTTTAGGATTGTTTGCCTAAACTTGAATTGGAGAGACAAAAGGGATCTGTTTATGCAGATTATATTAATGTCCTTTACAACTTTGCGGCTTTAGGCTTTGTGAGTTATAAGATAATTACTGTCTTATTCAATTCCATATTCCAGTCCAATTTACAAAGATACAATATATTCCGAATAGTTATAATAGTATTCGAGTAGTTCTTGCTTGAAATTGAGAATGTACATATATGTACCTACCTACGCTATGAAGTTTCTGATCAACTATATAGGAAACTATACTTGGTTATTTACGTTTGTTGATTTGCAATATTATTCAAATTACAGATACAAAAAACTCTATATTATAAACAAACATACAGACGAATTGAGAACCTTTTCCATTTCTGAAGTCGGTTAAAAAAGAAAACGGTGTATTTCAATAATATAAATTGAATAAAGATTATTGTGTAGGTAGGTACCTATTTTAAAAGTAACAATATTCCAATTTCAATTGCTGGACTGGATGTAGAGATTAAACAATCGAGGGCAGGTACTTAGTTCCGTAACTCTCGATCCTTTGCCATCTTTTATTCATGGCCAATAACTGCCCTTATCATAAATGAATATTAAAATTGCATAATCTTTCCTATACTTAAAATGTATTAACCTTTTACAATAATACCTAGAGTTCAATATGACACGACAAAGACCTCCATAAGAGACCATGCTTTCCTTGCGCATTGAGGCAAACTTTTATACCGTCAAAAATCCAAAATGTCCGTTTTCCGATAGACATACGTTCATTAGTTGGATAAGCAGTAAACATATAACTTTGGCATAATATAAGACTACACTTTAAAAATAACACTCATCACTTTATAAGCTAGTACATGTAAACATACCTGCCATTCTGGGGGTGGGGTGAGGCCGCTCGTTCTCCTTGCACCAGGAACAGCGACCCTCGATCAGCATCCAGCAGTATGGAGACATTCTGCAGGATTTTGTGGCAAAGGACACGTACTTCTAACTCGTTGCAAATATCTTTCACCTGTAAGAAAAACAACAATGCTAACACATAACCTTAATTTACCAATCCCATAAAGCAAATAGGTTAGGATAGAATTTAAGTTCTACGGAATATAAGGGATCATAACGATCTCCAAGCTACTCATTTGCCCAGCAAGTTGAATAGAACGTACGAATCAAGAGATATATGACGACAATAATGCTTGTTTGCAGTTTACAGATATTAAATACTTAAGTGCTAAAATTGCGATTGTCCAATTATGGTAGGTTCTCTTACAAGGAAAATACGAGTATACCTACACTAAATAGTAATCTTTAATCCAAACATAGGAATGGCGCAGTTCGATGCCGAATTTATTGTTTTATGGGTAACCTTATATGTTATTATTAGCAAAGTGTTAAAAATAAAGAAGATACAACAAAAGGAAGTAGCAATTACAAAAACTTAGATATTCTATTTTTACACAATACATAATTTATTGTAATTTATCATGAAAATGAGGCCTGTAAAGCAGAAAAATTACGTGAAAATCAACTAAGGAAACTAAAGAAATAAAGCCGCTAAAATCTCTAGTAATAAAGGCAATATATAAAAGTTAAACTAAAAGCAAATATAACCCAGTAGTGTTTCTTAAAATAATGTTACACGTGCCCGAAGCAACAGCATCTAAAAGCTGTAGACGGTTCTTTTTAATGGTGATTCCATAGATCCGTACTACTACTAGTGACAGTGTCCGCGCATGTACCTTCCACACCCACAAGGTGACGGCTCAAGGGATCTACATAATAGTGATATTAATATAACATCGACCTTTTGAGGAATGTTTACACGTGCCCCACTAATGTCAATAATGTCGTGTGATTAACTGTACCTATTCGTAAATCTCAAGAGTTTACATTTTCCCCTCCAAAACTGCAGTCACCGTCCATATTAATTGCCAAACTTTCTTAAAATACATAGTTCTAGACATTCTTATTATTCATTCTTACCTCCAATAGAGAATACAAAAACGGTAATAATGGGATATAAGTTAACACACTGTCTAAATTATATAACGACTGACGTCACACGACCGCCCACTGGATGACGAGAACCCCCAACGAAGTTTCCGCTCTCATCTTATTACCCAACTCATTTCCGTTTCAATATTACCCACTGAGCTTGCGGCGATTGAGATAAGCAATCGACGTGATTGTAATAAAACATAAGAAGATCAGGGCCTATTCAATCGCCATTGTATTTAATTATCACCATGAAATTGTCCGAAAAATGTATGAAATTGAATTATCAGAAAGCCAGGCTAACTTTAAGGTAACTATCAAAGTCGAAGCGTAGGAATATGGTGAAGCCATTTTTCAACCAGAGGAGCAGCCTTTTTTTCCTACCAAAACCGACTTTATAACCCACCACACCCAAGTTTTAAGGGTTTCGTTATCAATAGACAAACCTTACAGTGTCTACATATTGTTTGTCTGTTCGAATTAGGTAGGATTGTTAGTAACAAGATTAGATGCTGAGGATTGAACTGAAACTGGCTCCCCAACAGAGACTAAAAGGATATCTAACTTAATTTTAGCTGACGTCAATCGCCGTCATCGATTTCTTTCCGTTCCCGACAAAGTTTCAAGTTGGAGACTGCACGTAATAAAAGATGTATCTTGACTGTTATATGATACATCTAGCTATTAGACAAGAGTCTCGTAACTCGATTCAAAATACAAGAGAGTTTTAGGCCTTTATTCAACGTTCTGGCTAAGTGCTGGTCGGTTAATAAAACTTCAATTTCCTAACCATCGAAAATCTGATCTTTTGAAAAAAAATCATCAGGTATACACTGGAAGAAGGAATATTAAATGATATAAGTACTATCGCGTTTAAATGCTAGGTTAGGTCCTTCATTTTCACGTCTCGAACCCAAGGGTGAATACGGCTAATATGCTACGTGAGCTAAGTAACATCAGGCGTCTGCCCACCGGCCTGAGAGCGCCTAACGAAGTTTCCTCTCTCGTTGCCCAACAAATTTCCCTTTAAATTATCACGGAGTTTGAAGGATTGGCTATTAAGTCGTAACAATATTCAGGTAACAATTACTGCTTCCGTTGCTGGTAACAAAATTATTCTGTACTTCAGAAATTGCTTTCAACATTATCTTTAACTTATGAAAAACAGCTTAGCGAAACAATAGATATTAATTAAAGTAGACATTATGTACATGGTAGTGACTAACCACACGACATAATACAAGTTCTGATCTAAGTAATACCTTAACCTGAAGTGTCAGTAATCTCAAAATTAAGGTAAATAAAAATTCGAGCCTACTGTAATTTACTACTTGATAATGATGTATAAAATTACATTCATCAATAACGTTATTGAACCAACATTAGAGTCTTTAAATACTGTTGCCGTATAATGTACCGTTCATTATTCGAAACTGTTTGTCTCGTAATTTTCAACTTCAATATGAAAAATCCTTTACACTACGCACCTTGAACTAGTATGTTTGACTAAAACAAACAAACTGTGATAGCGTTCAATATATTCTAATTGTGCTAACTAACGAAACGTTCAATCTTTTATCAAATAACTTACACGTGTGTTTATTTAAAAGATAATTTAAAGCTATCCAAATAGTTGCCAATTGGAGAGTAACGAAGTAGGAGTAGTGAAAATTACTTGATCACATACAATACAAAAAATATCCGGTCCATTATAAATGACCATTAAATATCCTTTATAATCTTTTTTATCTTCAGTATAGTAGAGAAAATTTACATATGAGTCGTTAATTTTAAATAGAGAACAGACCATGCATATTTTTTTCTCAAAGTCGATTAACCTTCAACCTTGTTGGTTTCAACTTCATCTTCAACATAAATAATATTGTACGAAACGGCTGACTTAACACAAAATAAAAATCATTATTAAAATTCATAACATTATTTCTCGTAGCATTATGCAATTGTTCACCTCGCGATAAATCAATTACTTTGGCGTATGAGGTGGTTTTTCTCAAAACTATCGAATTAAATCTTTAAAATATTCATCATAATAAAAGAGTCTGAGTTCTGATATAATAAATTTGGAAATTCCCTCCGTATCGCCCAACCGCTCCAATATTTCAAGATCCACCGCGACACTGCCGAACATTTGTTTAATCTGAGATAGCAATTTATCCACGTCTCACTTGATACGCGAAATGATTAATTATCGACGAACCGGGTCGAACGTGACCGCCCCAATAATCTTGGAACTCTTAAGCAAATAAAGGCCCTTAGATCGTACCCGGCTCGATAAATATGAACCGAAACTGTGTGGCCGTTCATAGAACAAAGATATGTATGTCAGTCAGTCATTCGAAAGGTTCTTCCTGTGTTTCACGCTTTTTGTTATGTGTATATCCCAGCCAGGACACAGGAAATTATAGTTTCGACGTGACTATCTATGTATTTATATTCGCTATTTTTTTTTTTAACGCCCGAAGAGATGGGATATATTCGCTACGATAAGGCTACGATTTTGTAAAATTTTACAGTTACGTAGAGCGATCTGGATAGACATACCGACGAGTAAATTTTCCTTCATTACGGAATTCATGAGGTTTAAAAAAATCTGTAGGCGGTAAAAAATGATATTCTTCGTAATTTGACCCAAATTTCAATTAGAGCCTTAAAGATCGTCATTAATTTAAATAAAAAAAATTTACAGAGAAACCTTTTGAATCTCCTTTTTACCTGAACTATGAAGTCAGTTAAAAAGTTACCTAGTTCACGCCATACACTTTCAGACCGACATTGTTCGATAGATAATTCAAATTTTTTTTGATGTTTAAAAAAGTAGGTTTCTTTACACGATGTTAAATCGGTTCAGTTCTTCAGAGTTGCGCTGAGCAACTTGCCCTTTTCTCTATTTATACAGATTTGATGCGATAGGGCAGAAAGCTCAATTATTTATCTCATTTCCTTGCTTTTGTTAGATAGCTATATTTATAAAATAAAACTTCAATCTGATTTAGATATAAACAAAACTTAGTCCTACGAGTATATTACTAAATCGGGTTTAACATATAAACAAACAAGTTTTGATTACGTACTCTTCTGAGACAGAACCAAACCATACAGTAAAGTCACTAGGTAGAGAACACTTCAATAAAGCTCAAAGTTGTTTGCAGATATTCAGGGCCTCAGAGATATTTTCGGACTACCTACTTTAAGTTATAAAGTAATTAGGGTGAGCGATCGAAAGTGACACGCCGGAGGCGACTGTCCTTAATATCAGAATTATAAAGATTGAATACTTACGTATATTTTCGGAAAAATGTCTGAAAACGTAGAATAAATTTCCTACAAAGTTAAAGTTTAAGAAAATTAGATAATACATAAGTACGAATGGTTGCTAAATTGGTTTAGTATTTACATATTGGATGTTACATAAAAACTTATTTTTAATCAGTCGATTCTTTTCTGTTACTTCATTTATTTTAAGCAGTATTTATTGGGTAAACATACCTAACTTGGTATCTTCTTATAGGATTTAATTTAGAAAACAGCAAATGGCAAAAACAAACATCAATGAAGCACAAATTTACTCATGTATGTATGTGGTTATAGGCTCATACATATTTTTGGATCTATGCCTGGTACTAAATTTAGAAATAGTTTGATTAACGACTATCGACATGACGTCAATCCCACATTCGTTATATAAGTAAACTGGGAACTATTTTTGATGTGACATGGAAATATTGGAAACTATGGACAGAGTTTTTCTTAACTTTCGGCTTGGTACTCAGTTAAGTACTATACGTAGTAACTATCTACTCGTACGTTTACAAGCTTTATTTGTACGATTGCTTATCAGGCACTAAACAACAGAATTAGTAACTGAGCCTACGTAACTACTAACACGTATTAATTTTTCGAGGAAGAAGATAAAAAAGTCCAGGTCAAGAATTTTCTGCCTAGGGTTCTTTTACCGCATGAATTATTACCGTGTGAATATACTACAGTCTACAGATATACTCTGCTATGTGCCCAACAAAACGTATTACAATGTGAATTTCTGCCAGCCATTCGGTGTGGATTAGCGACGGACTCTGAATACCCGAGAGCCAAGCAAATGACAGCCGTGTGACCCCTCATGTGATCTCTACACCCGAACAAATTCAATTAAAAGGCACATACTTACGTGGCCCTAATTAAAAGTTGCACACATGAATTTGTAAATAAAAGTTGTAAAGATTTACTTGCCGCCGACATTTTATTGCAGCTGGATCTCGTTACCAGATAAATGAAAGCCTAATGATGACTCGCTTTGGTGTCATCGAATATAATG
>DWBW01000140.1:0-12568 GCA_018231125.1 Spialia spio | reverse complement strand
AAATAAACTGCCTAATTTAGGGTATATTCGATCAAAAGTTGAGGTAATTACGAAAATCAGAGATGGCAACACTGTTTAGATCGTTTTCTTCCAGTGAATATAACTTAGGTATCTATTCTAAAGTTAGCGTGTACCAAGTAAGTACTTAATATAAATGCAATATAACTGACAGAATAATGAATAGATTCTGCAGATCTCATATATGATATAACTCAAACTGCATTGTCGTTTGATTAAATTCCCTGCATACGTGACATCCGCGTGAAGGTACATTGAACATTCTTAACACGGAAGGAATAGACAACTACATTGAAGCAGCATTGTACAGCTAATTAACCTGTTGGTTTGTTTGTCCTTTCCAATCCTAGATTCTGATTATATTTTAGTCGGATTTGTAAACGATAATTATAAAATAAGTATTCTGAGAGCCCATTTTTAACATTTCGCACTTGGCCAGTAAGGTGGACTACATTTGCTGACACTAAACTACAAAATTTGATATGATACCATATCTAATACATGGGACTGTGATTTAATATTGTTGCTCATAAGGAATTCTTAATTTCCCGATATAATTTGCTTATCAGTGGGTTCAGAAACACATTGAACTAGATCATCTACTTACCCTCAATATACGAGTACATGTGCTCGGACCCAAATAAATATTGGTTCAATGCAAACAATTCCCCATGGAACTGGACCAATGGCGCTCGTCATGTTGGCTTATAAATGCTAATGTTACTATTTTTCTGGAACATTTTAGTCGAAACGCAACTTATACGGTGTATTGTTAGTTGTGGATAAGAAGTAACCTATATCCTAACGTCAGCTATCTTCATACCAAATTTCATTAAAATGAGTATAGCCGTTTGAGCATTAAGAACTACCAAACACAAAGAAAGTTGCAAACTTTGAACTTTATATTTAGTAAGCTATAGGTATCTATAACTTGTAAAGGATGTGAAAGAAGAAAGAAGGTTTATGAAGTAATTTGTGTCGTAAGCACCATTATAGCCTGTTCTCGGAAAAAATATGTGGATTTATCGGACTTAGTTTGTTCAGATTCTCAAAGTCTGTCAAAGAAAAATTAGTTAACTTTTGTAACAACGTGACATCGAGGACAAAGAGGAACAGAATTCTAAAACAACGACGTGACAAAAGTACGAGTAGAAGCTTTTAATATTATAGGTATTGAAGATACAGGCCATCAAACCAAGTGAAAATATTTATGCTTATCGAGAAGTGTTGAAACAGAAATAATACCAGAAAATAATATTTGCAAAAAAGATTTTCGAAAAGCAATAGGAAGCTAAAGTATCAAATAACTGAATATAATTCAATCTTGCTGGTTTTTGACTGTAGAATGAAGTAAAATTTCCTGGAAATTGAATGATATTAAACAGACAGCGAGTTTCAAGAGGGTTTCAACAAAAACATTTGCTCCACAGACAAATAAGAGGTGAAAGATTGATTGATTGAAAATTCGGTGTAAATTGGCACGTGTAGAGAATAATACGAGAAATTCGTACCTTAAGTGTAATATTGTGAGACCCTGCGAGAATAAATGTTGTTCAATTTCCCTTTCGTAACCCTTAAAGGGCGCTGGTTTTGTTTTTGTGTGCACAATCTTTTCTGGGAACCTCTAGGGGAGCGCAGATCATTATATTTTTATTGCTGAGCATCGTCATATTTAAGGGTTTTAGGAACAATAATAGTTAAAATAATATGAAAAATCTAATTATTATATAACATGTGTGTTTGCCAAAGTTTGCAATATTTATCAAAATCGCATTCAAAAGAGTCTAACAACAAGTAAAATTTATTAATGTCATGTTTTGTTATATAGGGCGTAACGAAATTCATTTTAACTAGTTCAAAATTACTTTGCAACAATCGACTTTAACTAAAATGTGTGATTTTTCATTTAACTAAGGTAATGCTTTTCAATTAATTGTAAGACACTTCAAAGACATTTATTTATAGTAAAATTTATAGTGAACTCATTTATTAGGCAGTGAAGGAATAATTAAACACTGAATACGCAAAAGCAGATTAATTCATGGAAATGATAATATTTGCTATTAAAATCAGCCTTATATAACTTGTGTTAAATTTAATTATCTCAAAAAGGAATATAATATAATATATAATTTCGGAATTCTCAAAAAGGAATATAACATAATATATAAAGGAATATAATATATAATTTCGTTATACCTAAATATTACTTCAAAGTTTTGAATATCAATTAGTGCTTGAAACTTGAAATAAACAACATGAAATGTTTGTATCTTGAATAAACAATAATTCAAAAGATGTCCCAGGATAAAGAATTTTTCCCTTATAAGAAAAAAATATTTCATCTCAATTGTTTACGAGAACACTCTTTTATTTGAGAAGGAGGTTCATTTTACTTTCGATATTTTAAGTAAGGCATTTTAGCTTCATATATATGTATGTTTTATATCAGTTATAAGCGCTGCTTCACAAGAAGCGTTAAAATTTGCCTCGTTTGCTCCCCTAATGAGGGTGTTTTAAATTTCTTTTTGCGCTAAAACGTAGCTTTCGGTGTCAGCTAAAATTTCTTACATTAATTAAAATTCAACTGCCTCGCAATTCTCTCAGTCAAGGTTTTTACTGATAAGCTACTCATGATTACCAGATTCACATAGGAATTTAAATTTTTTAAGTAAAAACTAACTCTGCAACTACCTTAGGTATATACGAAATGTAAATAAAATAACAAAACAAACAATAGTTATGAGAAACAATAAAATTAATACATGAAAATGAAATAATTTACTTGCGCTATGTTACTAGTTATTGTATGTTACAAGAGTATTAATCCGCTATATTTAATCAATTTTGGTATGCAAATATTAATAATTACTAAAACTAAATTAAAGTTAGTTTTATTATTTTAATGTAAGTATCATTACGTGTATTATACAATCATAAATATAAATATTATTTTGTTCATTTTTTCGACACAACAGCTGAACCTATAACAAAAAAGAGACCAAAAATTGGAGGCTGATTAAAGCAGATTTTGAGAGGAAATGTTCCTAAAATTTTTAAATACTCCGCAAGCGAGGTCGGTTTCCATTTAATGGGTAAACCAAGCTCAGCCCAAGTGCTTGTCGCTTCGTTGGTTCGCTCAGATTGCCTCTCAACGACACGTTCAAACATTTATTATGCCAAGCTGTTTTCACTGGCAATTTACAGGCTTTTGAACAGCTGGTCAAGACATTTCCCTGTTCATCAATTTAATAGCACACTCTGTCAATGATATTTTTAGCCCGACGCAAAAACGACGGGGTGTTATAAATTTGACGTGCCTCTCTGTCTGTTGTCAGTCTGTGGTATCATAGCTTGCGTATGAATCAACAGTTTTTGATATAGTTTTTTGTTTAAAATGTGAATTAGTCGAGAGTGTTCTTAGCTACAGTTGATGGCCGCCGGCCCAAGATGGCCGCCGGCAAAAAAAATATAGTTGATTTGATGGTGATTTTTTCACAACTGCCTCAATATGGCTGTAAAATAAAAGGGCTGAGTAGCAGAATACAATAGGTACACTATAAAAAAAATCAAAATCAAGATGAGTGCCGCTGCAAAATGACTGATTTGATTACCTACATCGTAACGGAGTATTTTAAATTTTTTAAATTCATATTTATGTATAAAATATACTCGTTAAAGAAACCAAAAAACACCCAATTGGGTGTATTATTATTTTGTTTCTATGTCTGCAAAATAACAAAACGAAATTGCAATAACCCTGTCTTTGCTGTCGCGCAGTCGTGTAAAAAACACAGCAAGAGAAGAGTAATAATAATTATAAAGAGGTTTTGGGTTCAATTTGTATCCCTTGCATTTTTAACTACAATGTGAAGATAGCTTCATAGGTTTATAGGTTTCATTTTAAATTGATGTTATTTAACATTCATTTCTAAAATATGTCTATCAGAAGGTACTAAGGACTAAAAAGAATCACTAAGTATTTCTAACCTCCGAAGAAGGTCAGTACTTGAACGCTCCAAAATAAGATTAATTATCCTCAAAAGCAGTAGAAAGGGAGCTCTTTGCGAAACAATAAGATTATGATAACAATTCATCCGTTATTTATCCGAGCTTCGAAATAAAATCACAGCATTGTCCGTAGGAATTTACCTTCATTGTAAGCTCAGGAGATTCTGGATAGGGCAGTGAAATCTAAAGAAGAGAATGAGACGTGAGACGTGAGACGTTCTTTTGTTGGGAATTGGGAATGAAATAAATTAAATAATAATTTATTCGCGCAAATATGGGTATAATTAAACTGATGTTACAAAAGTATTAATCCGCCATATTTAACCAATTTTGGTATGCAAATATTGATAATTACTAAAATTAAATTAAAATGAAGGTTATTTTACTACAATTTTATTAATTTTATTATATTGATTATCTAATACGTCCATTTTTGCACTTTTGCATTTTCTTCCATCGGTTTTGGTGCAGTGTAGACCGAGAGAAAAAAAGCCGACGGAAAAAAACTCTCAGCAGTCTTTACTAGGAAGAAAGAACTAGAACATCTATAGGTAGGGGAAAGCGGGGCGGAATGTGCCGCGGGTAAATTGTGTTGATACCAATATTAAGGAATCAGAAATTATTATATTTCATTTGACTCTGTGCTAGGAGAGCTCTGCTTAACCGGTATGTATGACATAATTATGCAACAGTCAATTAAGTTAATTCAGGAACCTGTACCAAGTGTAAGTGTAGATAAAATGACCCCGCACCATAACGTGAGTAAACATTTTTGTACTTAGTCATACATTTTGGTCTTCAGAAGGCCTGATTAGTGATACGGATATGAAGTTTTTGTAATATGTTTATAATTTGTCTAGAATATTAATAATGCAATTTCAATTAGCTCTATATTTTGAGCATTGTTATAATTAAGAAACTTTAATATGTAAGTTGTGATAATTATTATCACAATGATCAACTCATCATGCGCAGGAACGGTTCATTTTTCTAATATCTTCTATATATATGTCTCATTATCATAGTCGTGTTTAGACATGACTCCGTGTAGACTCTTCCCCTACCTACGCGTTGTTGTATGGCGGAGCCTTCTTTTGTTATGAGGATGGACTAAAGCTCAACTTTCGGCTATAAAAGAGGAAACATATAGGAAATAGTTGAAAACATTTGCGATAATCTGTCTGCAATTATAATAAATATATTTCCGATATCGTTACATCAAAGGGCTCACTGTAAATGGCAATCACAAGGTGGGTGGAGCGGTCCCAAGGACCAAACATTAAAATTGATGTCCGGATATCAAATTCGCTATTAATATTATCCTCTTCCGGGAAAAAATGATGTAATTTATTTTTGTAGATGATTTAATTTTTTAATTGCTTTTCTGTCACGTGATTGCTTTTACTTTTGATGCATTATTAATTCAACTAAGGTTTTGAAATTAGTTATTTCTCTTTAACAAGATGTTCATGGCTGGGTACTGCTTTATATTGGAAAGTGCTAAGTTTTTCAATAAGATAAATAAATACAATAATAATTCGACATGATTCCGAGAGTGCGAAATTTCGCACACTAGCCCGCACCATGGGAAAAGTCTCGTGCGTAGTTTATACCGGTGCGTGCAATGAGGCTGTACGTGCGGTGCGTGCTATGAACTACGGTTCGTATTGTGCATCGGAATTAAGCCTTTTCATACAATCAATAAAATTTATGGTCACAATCTAATGAATTGTTTCAGAATAATGTAATGTATAAACAAACTCGTTTAAATCCCTTTATTTGAAGTTGTTTAACAATTTCATCAAAACCGTGGCACTTCACGTTAGCAACATAATCGTGTTGCGTATTTTACGAGTAAAAGCACTCAAAGAAGTTTATGACATGTACCTACCTCTCATTAAAGCGTTCTAATCCTTCGTAATTAAGGTCTAGCAAAGTAAGGTAAAAATAAAACATTAAGGAGGTATCTTCTCGGTAATTTACAAACTTTACTCGGACTTAATAGATAAGTAGGCTTAACTTTGAGGACTTATTAGTTTCTTTGGTACAGTACAGAGGTATATAGGATGTATTGAGAAAATAATAGCAGTATTTATATGTTAATTACAATAAATTGTGACGTCATTCCATAGTCATGTCTGAAGAAAAGTAAGTACCACAGATTATAATTTTCTTTGTGTTCGCGAACATACATTATGTTAGAAGTATTGCGTTCCTTGAAAAGATTCTCATTTGAGGGGATCTTACCATATTCTTGGTACTCATTATCGAAACAAACAGGGTACCTGGTAGCGCTGGTTCTGGAAAAAGGTTTTAGATAGGAAGAAGGCCTAGGAGATTGTAGAATAGGTAGGACTCACCGGAACAGCAAAGTTTTCCCGCGTAGGTATGACGTTTCGATTTCTTCTTTTTCTGTATTTAATTGTTTTGAGTGGCCACTCTCACTTCCATACACTTCACTTGGTTCTTTTTAGGCAATAACACTATAATTAGGTAGATTAACACACAGGGACAAACGCAATTAGGTTTTTTGGCAGGAGTCGTTGCGCACCGAACCATTTCTTTTCTTCAACTGCATGCGGCTCGCGGCACGCGACAAACATCGCGCTCGCGCCACTCCGTGAGAGGGATGGACATAGGGTAGTGTGTAGGCGGGAACGGGAAGAGAAGGAAGGAATGAATCCAAGCCTACACGCACCTATTACCTACTAGTTTAGTACCTAGTTACTTATTTTATTTCTTATTAGTATTAATTCGGTGACTGTTTCACATCAAATAGGGTTTTGGCCTAAACATGCCCCCCAGCTTGAGAGAACCCAGTTCTATCAAGGTTAGTTATGTTAAATATTATTAAACTGTACTAAATCATTATGTAGTATTTATACCTACACCTATATTTATTATTATTAAACCTTTATATTATATATTATAGATATTTATATATAGATAGATATTTTTAGTTTAAATTAAGCTAAATATTAAGTGGACTGTATGACATTATTGAGATGGAAGTGGATACAATTTGACCACTGGCCGGCGATATACACCGGACCTCGTACGTACATCGACAACCCTGACAACGCCGTCTCTGCCGGGATATACCTTTACAATTATACCTAAAGGCCAATCTAACGGTGGGCTATTGTCAGAATGCAACAAGACAATTGTACCTTCTTTAATTTGTGAGGTATTATTTAACCATTTATTACGGCCCTGCAATGTGTGCAGGTACTCTAACTTCCATCGTTTCCAAAATGACTGCAATAGACTGTCAACCATATGCTTTCGGTCGACGAGGTTGACATCTTCCGAAACTACGTTAGAAGGAAACGATTTTAACGGCGTTAGGTTTAGAAAATGAGCCGGGGTTAACGCCAACGGCTCAGAAGGGTCTGCACTAAGGACAGACAGAGGCCTGGTATTCAGCACTGCCTCGATCTGCGTTAAGAGCGTATTCATCTCTTCTGTAGTAAGCAGCTGATTACCAACTACCTTTTGTAAATGCATTTTCACGCTCCGAATATTGCCCTCCCATATACCACCAAAGTGAGGGGATGCCGGTGGATTAAGTTTCCACTCAATAGCATTACTTGAAAGCTCCGAGGTTAGCCTATCCTTATATTGTTGCGAGGATGTTAATTTATAAATTTCGTCCAAGTACGACTTGGCGCCAATAAAATTAGTACCACAGTCGCTATAAACGAATTTAATGGGACCACGTCGTGAAAGAAAACGTTTAAAAGCATTCAAGAATGATTCTGTACTTAAATCATTCGACAATTCTATATGCACCGCTTTAGTTACGAGGCATACAAATAAACAAATGTAGGCCTTTTGACTGTGGACGCCACGCCTACGATAAGGAATAATGCGTAAGGGGCCAGCGTAGTCTATGCCGGTATGAAAGAATGCCTTAGCTTCCTGTACCCTGGCTGCAGGCAAATCTGCCATTACGGGAAATTCATTTCTCGGTTTAAATTTAAAACAAATATTACATGACTGTACTCGTTTACGAACAATATTTCGAGCAGACAATATCCAAAATTTTTGACGTAATATTGACATTAATAATTGTGGTCCAGTATGCAAATATTTTTGGTGGTAATAATCTATGATTAAGTTAACAATATGATCTCGTGGAGGAAGCAATATTGGATGTTGACTATCGTAGGGTAAATCGGCGTTACTCAAACGTCCGCCGACGCGAAAAACACCATTATGCACAAAGGCTTTCAATTTTCTAAAAGCTGGAGATAGTACTTTATTAGATTGAACCTTACTAAATTCTTCGTGAAAATAATAATGTTGCAAATGTTTAATAATTGTTAATTCCGCATATTCTAAATGACTAACTTCAAAGGTTTTAGGTAATTTCTTTAAAAACCTCAATATGTAAATTACAATTCTAATTAATTTACTCCAAGATGAAACCTTTAATGCAAGCGAACATATAAGAGGAAGTTCAACTTGATTTGTTGAAATTAAAACGGAAGATTTCCGTTCCGGTACATCAAAGTCAGTAGTCTGATTATATGGACTGATAGGCCATTGGGCTCTTGGCATAGTAGCGAAACGTGGACCATGGAACCAAAGTGGGTGAGCAACTAGTTGTGCTGGTGACAGACCTCGCGACAGACAGTCGGCAGGATTGTCTTTACCCGATATAAAATAAAAGTTACTAGGCGACAACAAGTCTTGGATTTGGGCAACCCTGTTCGCCACGAAAGTTTGCCAACGAGATGCGGGAGAATTAATCCATGCTAAGGCTACCATGCTATCTGTAAAAGCATATATATTATTAATTTTAATACGTTGCGAATACGTATCGGAGACCGATCGAATTAATTTAGCCAAAATTAAATTACCGCAAAGTTCCAACCTAGCCAGTGAGACGGTACGTATAGGAGCTACTCTCGATTTTGCACAAATTAAATTAATTAAGAACTTATTTTCATTTGGAAAATAAATGTGAAGATAAACGACACCACCATAAGCCTTCTCTGAGGCGTCCGCGAAGCCTAATATACTAACACAACAGAGTGGGTCGTATCCTATAAAGCGCGGTATTTTAATACTTTCTAAAGCATTTAATTCCAATTCAATTTGGCGCCACAAAGAAACTGTTCTTTGGGGCGGAGTTTCATCCCAATCAATGTTTTCGTGCCATAACGATTGAATAATTAATTTGCCCAATAAAGTGACTGGGGCAACAAATCCCATTAAATCCCATATTCGAGCAATTGTGGACAAAATATTCCTCTTCGTGCATTCACACTCACGAATGTTTACTGTAAACGCGAAGGCGTCGTCAGCCGGTAGCCAACGCAAGCCTAATATTTTTAACGAATCATCAGGGCTAAATTCGACTTCGGACGCGACCCGAGCGTAAGCGGGTATGGTTTTCATGACATCAAGAGAATTACTGCAAAATTTTACTAAATCAAATCCGCCAGCATGAAATAATTGGATTAACTGTTGTGACAACTCAATACCTTCACTTGGGGTTCCGCAAGAGGTGACGAGGTCGTCCATATACAAGTCGCGTTCGGCAACAGGAGCCGCGGCTGGGAAACGCGCGCCTTCGTCTCTTATCAGCTGACGAACCGTTCGTATAGCGAGGTACGGACTACAACATAAACCGAATGGCACTCTTGTTACTTGATATAAGCGTAGCGGTTGACTATTATCGGCTCTGTATAAAACCATTTGATACTTCCTATCTTCCTGTTTTATTACTATCTGCAAGTACATTTGTTTAATGTCCGCGCTTATGGCTATCGGGAACAGCCTAAAATTTAAAATTATTTTAAATAAATCATTTTGGAGGTTCGGTCCGACATGTAGCACATCATTTAGTGACAACCCTGATGACGTTTTCATACTCGCATCGAGTACCACACGTAATTTGGTAGTACTTTTATCGGGTCGCAAAACACCGTGATGCGGTATGACGTAATGAGACTTAAACGAATTAATATTTGCGACGGGTACTAGAAAGCCCTTTTCTAAATATTCACTAAACACTTTATGGTACTCGGAGTGAATATTTACGTTCGATAACAATTTACGTTCCAAAGACAAATATCGACGGGTGGCTGCCTGCAATGAGTTGCCTAATTCACTAGGGTCGTCCTTAAACGGTAAAGCAACCACGTACCGACCGCTATGATCCCGAGTCGTAGTCTCGCCATAAAACTTCTCACACTCTTGTTCTTCCTGGGAGAACATATTCGCCTTTGGTACGTCTTCCAATTCAAAAAATTTACAAATGGACTTTTCGAACGAATTATTATTATAATCTACAGTGCAATAAGTGTGCACTTCAGTCTCGGGGTATAAGACCGGAGCCTGACCGTAAACGATAAACCCGAACAAAGTTTCGATAGCGACGGGTTCGTTTATGCCACGAGCAATAATATTTGGTCGTATTATACGAGCGAAAAAATCGGACCCAACTAATAGATCGATATCATTAGGTTCAAAATAAGAACAATCGGCCAACGGAATGCCTTTTAAATATTCTAGACGTTCGCTATCTATCGCCACGGATGGTAACTCGCCGGTAATGCGATGAGTCACTAAAGGTTGAATAGTAAAAGAAATGGAATCGTCCAATCGTGAACGTAAAGTTATATTAGTAATACCTTCAATAGGATTTGTTAAATCACCCACTCCATATACATATTTAGTATTAGATGGCAATAGTTGTAAATTTAATTTCTTACAACATTTGAGTGTAATTAAATCCCTTTGCGACGCGCTATCGACTAAAATCCGGACGGTGCTTACGGTTCCCGCGCAATCAATTACATTACATTGCGCGGTGCCGAGCAGAATCGTATGACCGGGCGGTACTGCGCGCGATACATTGACGCTTGGATTAGTCGCACACAAAGAAATAGATTGTGGCGCTGCCGTCGCTGCCTGTGTAGCTTGCGATGGAATCACCTTCGACGCTACACTGGTATTGGACCGCTCACTAAGTATTCTCGAGTGAGGGTCGGGGTTCAATTCCGTCATAAAATGAAGAAGTGTATGATGACTCCGTGAACATTTATTACACGTAGATTTAGAAGTACACTGACGAACTGTGTGGTCTTTACTGAGACAATTGACACAGCCTTTATTTAATTTAATAAAATCAAAACGTTCCGTAGGCGATAATGACGTAAATTTCTTACAATCCCGCAACTGAAAATGATCCGTATTACCACAGCAATAGCACTTACTTTGCTCTTTAATGACAAAAGTCTTCCCATTAGTATGATTGTAATTATTATTTTTACTAGGCCGGGAAGCGAGAACGGACGAACTACCTTTAGTTGACTTGTAAGTAGACTGCTTTATACCTACAATATTACTTGTTCGTTGTAAGACATGCGACTGACTACGAATAAAATCTATAAACTGCGTACACGATGGAAGTTTATCCGAGTTAGCGTAATGCGTTTCAAAGGATTTTAAAATATCAAAGCCAATTTTTTTAGACCCTATATGAATGAAGATAAAGTCTTCCAGACTATTCAATTTTAATTGTTTTAATGAACTAATAAGAGACGAATATTTATCTATGAAGTTATCTAGACTGTTCGAACAATTTTCGCTAACGGTAGGTAGGTTTAGCAACTTATCGAAGTACGAAGCCGCTAGTACACGTTTGTCATTATATTTATTAACTAATGTTTGCCATAAGACAGAATAGTTCTCTGCCGTTGGCATAAAACCCTGACAAATAGTTAATGCTTTGCCCGTTAACTTTCCCATTAAATATTGAATTTTCTCACTATCGGTTAGTTCGATATTTTCGTGAATACTAGTTTTAAAAGTTTCATAAAATATAGGCCAATTTTCTAATTCGCCATTGAAAGATACTAATTCAAGCCTCGGTAATTTTGGGCTCGGCTTATGAAACGCCATTTTGGTTTCATGAGCGGTAGGTATATTGGCGCGCGACGACAACTGCGAATATTTATACTTAACAATCGCGTAAAGGTCCTCAAAAGCGAGCATGGAAGCGTAATTTGGCTCTCCAGCGTCTTCATTTGAGGCTAATAACTCATTGCGTTCGTCTAATGTACGTACGAAGTCCGATCGAATAATGTCGATCGTACTGGCCTTAGACAAAAATGTGTCTATTCTATCGGCAGTATCCAACTTCGCAATACTGTCGTACATATCTTGCATGCGTGTAAAGTAGGCATTAATTTTAGTTTCTAACCTACTCAAATTACGTTCTAATGTTTTTCGTTCCTGTGATTTGGAGGTGGCCATCGTTAAAATAAGTTACCTATCCTATTAAAGTAACAATTAGTAACAATAAATACGAGAAGGTAGGTACCTAAGCTATCGTGGTCGTGAAACAGCCAACGTATTAACAATTCAAAAATGGCGGCCGGTGAGCAATTGAAAAGTGCAAAAATACTCGTATTTTAGCTATCCCTGGCCGAAGTGACCAATAAAAATGGTAGCGCTGGTTCTGGAAAAAGGTTTTAGATAGGAAGAAGGCCTAGGAGATTGTAGAATAGGTAGGACTCACCGG
>DWBW01000139.1:0-12573 GCA_018231125.1 Spialia spio | reverse complement strand
CACCCAGACACAGAACAAACATTCGTGCTCATCACACAAACATTTGTCCTGGATGGGAATCGAACCCACGACCTCGACGTATTTAGGCTCGCTCACCACTAGACCAGCCGGCCAGTCAACACAGCTTATATTATGTGTACATATTATATTATACCCCTTTAAAAGTTTATACTGAATTCTGTTACACAATAATGACATAATATTGCATTTACTAATAATAATTTTAACTATAGCCAACCAAAGTAGGGGTTATTAATACATACAATACAATAATATGTTATATATTATTTTATTATTTAAATAAATTATTTACTACATTACAATGACAAAAACATCGATGGCTTTGTGTTTTATGTATTGTATGAATGTGTACATGTTTATAATAGTTTATTGATAAGTATTGTACATTCCTGTTACATTAACTAGCTGACCCGCACAACTTTGCCTGCGTTAAAAACAAAGTAAAACAAGAATCATTGGCATAATACATCGAAGGCATGTTGCCACAAAATTAAAAAAAATGAAAATAAACAGATGTCGGTTAAGTAAAAAACATTGTCGTTAAATTTTCTTATTTTTTCGATTCTTTAATGTTGCGATAAAATTTCTTAATTTGTTCATTCATAAGAACACTCTCGGTACAATAATGAACAAAATGGATCAAGGATCAAGACTACGCAAAATAGCGATTCATTTTTATATATATGTGGATAGATAATAAGATTTGGACAAAACGAGTAAAGAATTAATTAAAGATCTAATATCTAAAATCTTAGTAAAACATAATATTTTAAGCATTTTTTTAATTAATTATGTATTAAACTTAATTAGTTTCTCTAGTTCTAGCCGATTTATGAACGATAATCCTTAAAATTATTTTTAAGCAAATTGTTAAAATTAGTACATATTAGTGCAAGTCTCCATAAGATATTTCATATTTCTTTGTGCTCTAGTAACACACGAGTGTTCACAGTGTAGTGACCAAAGTTTAAAGTTGATTAGATGTTTAGATCCATTGATTTATTCCTTATAAACTTATTCAGTGACGATTAGGACAAACACAAATGTTCTGAGAAAGGCACGTGCAAAAAGTATTGCAGATAAAAATAATGGTGCAAGTACTTTTATGCCTACTTTTGAGCATCTTCAAATACATTAAATACATGCAATCATGTTTTATGTGCAGTTTTCAAGTATATTAATTAATTAAATAACTTCATTAAATGTAAAGAACAGTTATGAAAAATTTCATTGACTTAATAAAATTTGCCAAATTTTAGTGCTTATAATTTTGTAGGTCCCGATGCAATCAAAATTAATCCGAGAATACTATCGAAAATACTTGTTCTATGACCGTTTCTTACTTATACTCGGCTGCATGAGCGTCTATGTCACTTATCGTCAAAATAATTGATATAAGCCACACCAAATGTCGGAGAATGTTTCGCTTGTAATTTTGAGTGGACTGTGTAACACAGAACGATTTGCTTTTTGCAGTAAACATGGGTAATATAACATCTAATGCAGTATTAATTTTTTGATTGGCATACCTGTGTCATGCGTACAGTAAGTTGTGTATTATTGAATGACTGCAAACTGAGTGACAAAATGCTTGTTGGTTAATTTGAGAAATGAAAGCGAAGCGCGTAGCGGCAAATGTTGCGATGAAGTAATGTAATTTCTGTATTTTGTATGTATTACACAATGCAAGTTGCGCAATGTTTAGCATGACTGCAAGTTGTTGGATTCGACAAGGGCAATAACTAACAGAGTTTTAGTAGACATAATAAAAACTAGGCTTATGTAGAATTTGGCAGTATTACAAAGTCACAGACACAAGAGACAATGCATAATAACTATATTATTAAAATCAGTCACATCTCATTTGTTATTGGAGCTGATTTAATTGTATTTGCAGCAGCCACTTTCGCTTACATCGTATTCACTTTTTTTTTCATAAAATACACGTAAACGACAACAATTTTTTTAAATATTTTAATAATAGTTCATTTTAAACTCTTTTCACTAAAGTAAATAACATAATTTATACTCATTATATTCAGTCATTGTATTTAAAATTACTATTATATTTTTAACTAAGGCCCATACATTTGCAACGACCCATATAATTCGATTTAAATTAATCATGTGTCCATCATACATACATTATTGTGATTGTAAAACGCATAACATTATTTTGTTTCACACGTGACCGCGACGGCCACTGCAACACACATACAGGGTCTCATCCAAGTTGAGATTGTAGACACAACTGTAAGTTTGACCGTCATCCAGCGACCTCGAAATTCTGTGTGTTTTACAAAATATTATTGTATGTCAGATCCACCCCTTCCCCAGTCAATACGTGTGCTCAGCTATCGTCGTACTGAATTGTTATTTCGTAAAATGCTTATTATATTTTGGTAGAAAGTTAAAACTTGTTACACTGAAGCGATTGTACCAAAAATATTTGCTAAAACCCAGCTTTTACTTTCACTTGAAACAATTTTTGAAAACGTTCCGTTTGGATTTTAAGCAATTATGTCTATAGATGAAAACCTGCATTTACTATAGCTAGGCACTGGCAGTAGCTGCATGTAGAGCCGTGACAAAACAAATCTTGATTGCATGTTTAATACAAGAGCTTTGCATGTGTGCATGATAATGTGAACTCCGTTGTGTGTGACCTTTTAAAATACTATCTTGATTCTATGTATTAAAAATAATAATATACGTTACATTGCAAATGTGTTTGTGTAATATAACATAATAAATAAAGTATCTTTTATAGGACCTCACCATAATAAAGCAAGAGGGTGAGAAATTGGGAATGCACATTAAAGGCGGATTGAACGGACAACGCGGCAATCCGAATGACCCCAACGACGAGGGCGTATTTATATCGAAAATAAATAGCGGCGGTGCTGCAAGAAGAGATGGCCGATTAAAGGTACTTAAACAAAACAAATAGTTATTACGAATTATCATCCCCTCCAGTGTTAGAAGGAGTAAGATGAATAGAGAAACATTGAGAACAGTGCGACTTCAGGCACAAAATTTAAAAGTACAGCATGTTTGTTTCGGCATTTGTTTTTAAGGTGAATATAACATTTCTATGCTAATGTGAACCAATAGTTGTGGTCGATGTAGCATAGAATCAAAGCGACATACAAATGTACAAGATGTTTTACGTCGGGTCTGAAGTCTGCTGCATTTAACAACGATTGTTGGCTGATCAAGGTCTGGCCAAAGGATCAAAATAAAAGGCCGAAACGAGTTGGCATACCTTTTCTATAGTCCTTTAGAAAGTGGTGTATTAAGAATAACTATTTAAATACAAAACAAGTGTTTATTCGAGATCGCCCGACTAGTTTCGAACGCTAACAAGCGTTAGCGTTAATCTCGATTATCGTTTCGTACGTAATAATGGTGTAAAAACGAAAAATGTACTCTGTCAGGTGGGCATGCGGCTGCTGGAGGTGAACGGCGTGTCGCTGCTGGGCGCGACGCACGCGGAGGCGGTGAACGCGCTGCGCTCCGCCACGCACGCGCCGCTCCACCTCGTCGTGTGCTACGGCTACACGCGCCCCGACAAACTCACCGTCAGTACCTATTATATCGCACTATGTGACTATGCACTATACCTTACATGGCTAGCTATATACTTACATGTTCATTAATACTCATTTCACATGTTTTTGTCACGTTAAATGTGGTTTTCGTGGAGTTCGAATAATGATACCTCAATCATTACGTTTTAATTACGATACGAGTATATGCTAATATTCTTTCATGAAATCACTAACTTTGCTGCCCTCTTTTCACCCACTTTAAACCAGAGTAATAGCTTCCTGCCTACTAAATTTTGACTAAATTGGACCAGCCGCTTACACGTAAAGTGATAACAAACACACACACACAATTTTCGTATTTGTAATATTAGTAGGATATTCAGTCAGTTTCACCATTAATATGAAAGCTCTATTAAGAATTTATTAAAAATATCATTTTTAAACAAATTTTATGTGCCCATATATGTTAGTTTATCTTACAAAAAGCATATATCTACTTTTTTATGTTAATGTTGCACTATTACGATTTTAAGCCCACCTTATTAGAGCTTAGTTTTTCAATGACACTGTGTTGATTATTAAAAGTTTTACGTTAGCTTTTAGAAATTCTATTAAACAATCACAACTTGCAGCAATTATTGAGTTATATTTCACTAAGTATAGAAAGTAAGACTAGTGCAAGGTATGGAAGCAGGTAAGCTGCATTATGTAGCTGTGTAGTTAGATTTCATTTGAAAGTCACTGAACATTTGCACAGACTGGTAGCGAGAGCGGGACAGCAGACACTGGCGGCTCTCTATCTCACTCCACATCGAGTCTTGACAGGGACGAACCGTTGCACCACCATCAACAGGTTTGTACTCATAGAAACAAATGGTAAATCAATCACATAGCACGTTTGGGTTACTGCATTAAAGTTATGTTATTATCAATAACTTTTTGTTATGTTGTAGAGAAATGTGATTACAAACTTGTAACCTTTATCCCCATGGACACCTCTCTTAGTCCTCGCTATAAAATAAAATTTCTGGAATTGATTTAAAAGTAAAAAATAAGCTTGTTAATAATATTTTAAAAAAAATAATAATTTGAGACTTAATAAACGTGTAAAGCCCAAATCTAGTCACTGTTCTTTTTCAATATTAGATAACCGTAAACATATTTTATTTTAAGCTATACTTAAGAAATCATTTCAGGAACAACATTTCCAACAAGACTTAGTTGAGTTTGAACATGAGAAACAAGTCGCCGAAGTAAGGGAGAAGTCCACACCTGAGAAGGTAGTTCTATATTTACATTTACATACTTTAGTAAATCGCAACTATTCAGTAAAACTAACTGAAGATAATATCGATCTCAAATAATCTATCAAAAAGATCTGAGACTGCAGTAAAATAAAACACTTTCCTTTCAAAAACGAGCTTTTTCAAACAATTTAGATAATCTGATTTAAATTATTAGCGCTCAGTAAAATATTTCTAAAAATTTGAAGTACCTTCTCTTTTTAAATTGTATAATTCAATGGTGTTCTATCCATATTCAGGTGATGGATATTGTGCATGCAGTTGAGAGCATGGCCCTAGAGCCCGTGCCGCCCACCTCGCCCGAGCCCCAACACAAGACCACCACTGTCGTTATGTCCAAACACACCCTTCAACCTCAGGTCAGTTGCACTCGTAACATAGAATAGTCCCTAACTTTTGTTATGCCAGAACTTATATGACAGCTATGTACAGTTGTACAGGTATATCGCTATACTTGTAGCTCAAAATAATTATGTAATATAAGTAGCGAGTTTAAATCTTGCCAAATTTTTCTGTTCCACTTGAAAAAACACTTTGTTTTACTTATTATACATTCTTGTTGTAAATTGTATTTCTTCAGGCTTACGAAAATTTGCTAATCCTTTCTGATCTTATGTATAGAACAGTTAGATTATGCAATTAATTATTTAGCTAACGATTAGTTTTGCTGCAGTAAGCAATATGTAGTTCTTGCTAATTCTTAACTTCAAGTATCCGCATATTCTTACTATCCAATTAAATAAAATATTGGAGCATACTATAATTATCGAGTAATTTATAAAAAGCATGAACCAATAACAGTTTCAGAGCTTTCTACTATAATTGTAGAAGAAATACTTATCTTTTGTGATTGCCAAAAAACTTCGAAGTAGTTCTGCACGATTTAAATTATTGAACAATAGGATAAATAGCATGCACTTTGTAGTACCTATAGTAATACTTGCATGAAAATATTTCTATTTTTATAATAAAAATATTGTAAGTACCTACTTAAATCTATATTATTATTGTATATTATTGATTTTATGAAGTATCTTCCAAAATAAATGTTGTTTAGTATATTATATTTAAATGAACATTTTATAACATGTAGTTAAGTGTTGGACACATGGAAAACTATTGGAATTCAATATGTAATTTGTCTCTTCAATGCATCTAGTCTGTCGGAAGTGTCTTGCATGTACCCTAAACTTATTTGAATTTTGTATTCTGGTGTACTCTCCGTTTCTGAAGTCTATGTGGAACTCCTAATGTATTTCTTTCGAACGTTCTAGTAATATCTCCGGTAGTGTTATGACTAAATCGTGCTATACTAGTACATGTCGTTATGTGTTAGAAAGTCTTGCATTTAATCTCGATTCGTTGGGTATACAAATAAGTTGTTATAAATACTGACTTTGCGTATTACGTCCATTGCAGAATGCAAACCCTGAGGAAATGGAAGGAAACACTTAGTACTTCAAATTAATCGTCTGTCCAATTTAGTGTAAATAGATAGTGAATGGTGAATGGCTATACTGTCGCATTTATGAAATATACATATTTAAGACTTTTATAAACATTTACTAAAAACAACTCGTTTTATCACCATAACATAATGTCACTGTGAAATATTGTACTCGATGCTACATGACAATTTATAGTTTCTTCATCAAGTAGAAATCACAATACAATTTTACCTTATTATAACGGCAACAACGTCGTTTTGATACTTTTTAATAGCCTAAAACGCACGCAAATTAATATTTAATGTCATCTATCAATTTATCATTGAGCAATTAAATGTGACTTTTAAAATTATTATAAATAAATACATTAATGTATAATTGTGTGTTAGTAGGTGGATTTCGAGCAATGGTTTATATTGTACATATAAGCTAATTCGTTTTGGACATAATAAGGTGGAGGGTAAGTAAAATAAGTGAGATATAAATAGGGCTCACATTTGGAAGCTGAAATACAGTGTCGTGTCTAAATTTAACTTTATATTATACTGTAATCAAAAGTGGCTAACTATAGCCTTTAATTCAAAGGTTGCTAGGAAAAGCAATTTGTTCTATTAAGCTTGAAATGTATCTTACAAACACAACAAAAGCATTGCAAATTTTTTAACTTTTAAACCCACTGCTAAAACCAGAGTTAATACAAGGGCGGAAGAAATAAATCATCACGCTTAAATAGTAAATTAATGAACAATCATTCAAAATGGCGGGTAGCCAGTGTTGCCATATCAATTTACTAATTTATTAGTAAATTGTTATTATTTTATTCACTGTAATTCGGCTTTCGACGGTGATAGAAATGAATTTATAAATCTAATACTTAAATGTTAAAGATTTGTTGCACCCGATATAATGTTTGTAACTTTATATATTTCGATGGTAATGTTACGTGAAAAGTAATTTAAATGTGAAAAGGTTTTTCGATATTTGTAGCATTTTATGTAGGTTTAGATTATATTCGTATGTACACTATTTAGGTTGTGGTCGTATCAGGCGAATCCTAAATTGGTAACAGCTCGATTTAAAGTTCAAAATATCTTAAGGTGCTGTATGCCGTTATATTATTGCACTTGTTGCCATTATCTCCCATAGTAGAGGTATGGCTTTCCAGTCTTTTGATACAAAGGTAATATCACTTTGAATACACTTCCTATATTATGACATAAATAGTTCCTTATAGTACTAGTTAAATACAGATATTCATTTAAGAATGTTGAAAATCATCGTTTTGGTTATAACTAGTCTGGCACGGCCACAGACTCTAAATTAAATTTTAAAAGTATAACCACCTCCTATGGTCACAATTAATTCCTACACAAATAAATATGCCTTAGTATCTAATTTATTCAACCGTTTACGAATACCATAATATTTAAAAGACCAATATTGCGTAATATTCAACAATAAACATTATTAATAAAATTATACCTCACGTACTTCATCTTGTAGTTTTAATGTTTTGACTAAATTTTGCGAATATTTTGTACTTATACCCCTTTAAATAAATTTGTAATCAATATTTAACTAAAACCATATAACCTCAACTGTGTGCTTTATTAAGCTGTTATGCTATTCCTTGTTTGTACTGTTGTTAAAAAAATATTACCTTATGTGCATAATTATAAATGAAAGTCCACTTTCAATTTTAATAATATAATGCAAACTAGCAGCTTGCTTAGTTTTTACCTATGTTATTTTATTTTAAAAAATATTGAGTTGACTTTTACAGTTTTTTTCGATTTAATTCTTCCAGCCAAAACTTTGACATATCAATCATATTTTGGTCTCTTTATAATTGCTTCAGTTATAATGGTGCAACTTTATTAACGTAAAATTTAAATGTTAAGTGTAATGTTTGGCCAAATTTGTAACTGCCAATTATTTTAATGTTGGATAATAATAATGGAAATAAAATTGTTGTCTTCTTTATACATTATTATAAAAAAAATATTACTAGATACTTATCTATTATGTCTGAGTTATATTATTATTTTAGTGTTGCATTAAAATATACTATGTTTCCAAAAAAAGCTTTTTTTTCTCTCGTTCACACATGTTTAATCAAAATAAGGCTTTTCTTACTATATTTTGGACGACATTTATTTTGGAAGATTTTTGTTTTGCTGCTGAAGCAATCCGTCGAACGTTTTGTTTTTCGTGTCTTTCGTTCAATTTGAGCTGCGTTTTCGTGCAAGTCGCTTAGTTACCTCCCACTTTGATTAATGTTTTTATATTTTTATATAGCGTTCCCAAAAACACACACAGTCACAAGTGGCTAAAAAGTTAGTCGTACATTTGGCACTTAGCTACTGTAATGAGTGGTGCTACGTGTACATATTATGTTGGTTTGGTTTGGTTAGTCGTCTAGCTCGCAAGCGGCGCCCCCCTCGCCGCTCGCGGTGTTCACGCAACAAAAGGTGAAGAGTCCGGCGTCCCCCGCGCCGTCCCCCGCACCGGCCGCCGGGCGCTCCGCCGCCGGCACGCCCGTCGACCTGCCGGAGCCCCCGCCGCTCAGACAGAAACCACAAGTGCCCCGCAAACCGCAAACGAAGCGAGTTAGTTTCACCCGGGAACCTCACGATATACACGAACGACACACCCCGACGACCGACCGCCCGTCCCCCCGCCCTACGGAGATTGGCTCGCATGGATGGGAGGAGCCTCTCGCAACTAACGATGCATGCTCGGGTTCTAGCTCCTTACTAATCCGAGGTCGACCGACAAGTGTGGAGCCGACGGAATTGAAAGAGAGCTCTAATGCGGGTCGCGTGCTCCCTGAAGATATTATCATCCCCCCTCCGCCCTTGTTTGATACGAACGTTGGACGCGGACGGATATCCGGAGTTGATGATGATGTTTTCGAAATTCCTCCTATTATCGTTATTCCCGAACGAGTCATACTTCCCGAACCGGTTGTGGCCGATACGTCACTTCAATCTACCAATTCTACCAACTCTCCTGAGTCGGAGGTGCCTCCTCCCGTAAATTATAATGCATTTCCCGTAATCACTTCTAATGCGATTGCGAAAGATGTATCGCGTTCCGCTATCATATCTGAAGTGCCAACGTATCAAATCTCCCGAGTTACAGAAGCGCACATTGTAGATGACAATAGCAATATATACTGTAGAGAATGCAATAGTCCGTTTAGGGAACCGGAACCGCCAGAATTATTGCATGCTCACTATACAGTCCTTCCGACTGTTTCCCATGTACCAAACTCTCCATGTTATTTGCACCCGAAAAAGGAACATTTTTCTGAAATGAATAACGTCCCTTCTCATAGTTCATTGCGTGATCTAAGAACTCGAAGCATATCACCGAACATGGTCCATTCAACTACTTATCCACCCAGTAATCCATATCCGTCCTTGACGACAGTTGCGGGTACTTATAATCCGTATACTTGTACTCTTCCGGAACGTGCTTCCTCCAATCAGTCCACTTATTCGAGTCAGCAGCAACAATATTCTCCAACATTAGTAAGCTCCCTGGGTAAGGATATAAATGCAAATGTTACACGAACTGTCCCATCAAATGTGACGAATGACGTGTCTAAAAGTGTTCAATCAGAAAGAAGAGTGCATTTTGGTGAAGTGACGACTGCGCTCGAATTCGACAAATTGTCGGACAGTTCGGATACAGCAGGGGAGGGGAGTACCCCGCCCGCATCCCCGAAACCCGCATGGAGCAGCAAAATCAAATCCTTCGCCATCGGCGAGGTAATCATTAATGTACGGCATCTTAACTACACATACACACTCAGCTTCTTTTGATTGTGTTCGTCGACAACCCAATTACCTGACTAAAATACATACGAAATGGTCATCCCTTCATACTCCATAATATGTTATTATATAATATGTTGAACTGTGACTGGAATTAACTTGCATTTGTTTATTTTGCATGTTTTTTAATTTTATTTACCTTATTTTTATTTATTCATTTTTTTTTATTAACCGCATGGGTGTTTAACTGCCTGGAAAAAGGGTTTTAATGCCTTGTAAATTTCATTCCGCTTTATTATTCATACCTGATTTATATACATTTTCAATATTATTTGCTCATACAATTTTCGTCCATTCTTACTCTATTGGATGTGTTCCCAGGCTTCCCCACCTCATTCTGGTAATTTTGTGAAAGCATCTGTAAGCGATAAGAAAAAGTTTTTCGAAAATGCAATGGAAGAAAGTCACAAATCATCGCCTAGACCAGGTAAAAAAATTTTTACGCTACTATCTTATGAAATTTTAATTTATACTTTTTATTACTATTAAAAGACGGTTATTTTTATGACAGACAAAGTTTTCACATTCCTGTCAGCGGATGAGGTGGAGAAATTGAAGCAAGAAGAGGAAAGGAAGATGGCTACTCTTTCGCGCGCTCAACTTGGCTCGTGGTCCCCGGGGGAGGACCGCCACAGCGGAGACAGCTCGCATTCTGACGAGGAGCCCTACGAGAATGGCCATAGGTTACTAATACTTGTTACTATTAACACATTTTCACAGATAAGTAACACAAAACTTGTATTAACGTAAAACTTTGTCAGTTTTCTCAGGGAAATATCATCATTTCCCTTATACTTTATATGAGGCGACCATCTTAGCGTCATGACTGTGAACTAACAGTTATAAAGGCGGAATTTCTATAGCGATAATTTTGTTATAGCGATTTCTAAAAGTGTTACCTACTAGGCCTCAACAAAAAAGAAACAATCATAACGCTATCGTTGCAATACGTAAGTACTACTGCCAATCGTATAATGTAATGTAATGTGTATGTATTTGTCGTGTGCAGCGTGAGTGGTGGCGGCGTGAGTCCGTCGGCGAAGGCGGCGCGGCGGCGCGCGCGGCGCGAGGGCGGGCCGGGCGGCGGGCCGGCGGGTGGGCCGGAGGGCGAGGACGCGGAGACGCGCGCCGCACGCCGGGCCGCCTGGCGGGCCGCGCGACTGCGCTCGCTCGAACAGGTACAGCCTCACAATACTACCGCCACATTATACGAGATAACTATTATGTGCTTTAAGGTCCACTATTTTATCTTCTTAGCATCTCAGAAGATATAAATAACTGCATATAAATTCAAGTTAATTAAGCAAAATCATAATACTTATATTTTTTCAAGTATCTTTTATATGATTGTTCTTTTAAATATTTATAGTAGAGTCAAAGTTAAATGATAGTATTTAGGTCATGATATTCGCTAAACTAGTTTTAAACGATATAATTACTAAAGTGCCTTGTTAACTATTACAAATAAGCAACTCTCGTCAATAGCAATATGCACTCCATGTGGCGTCCACAGTGAGATCACGACGAGAGGATAACGAAAATTGTCAATATAGAATGTAATTTTATGGAACACTGTAATTTGATCAATCAATATTTTGTAAATAACTTTATTATTATTCAAAGCCTCGGCGTAGTGTGTAATAAATTGATGTGCTTTTGCGCAACTCACACTAATGAGTATTTCTGCAAAAAACAATTTATGACAGTTTGATGGACAATACTGTAAGACGACTAGCTTGATGCAGGTAGATACGTTCGTACAGTACTTATTTGAACCACTACTAACTTCATTAACTAAGTTGCATGCAATAGCACAGAACGAAATTCACACAATCAAATAACAGTTGTGAATTATGTATGTGTGAGCAACACATGAATAATTGACAAATATTTTATAATATTTTAGGAAGCGATAGAATCGCAAAAAGCTATTAAAAGCATGGTGGGCCCAGCGCATGAAATTATAGGAGAACTACCAACAAGGGATAAGTCTCCTTCAGAGGTAATTAACGATTTCGATTCAAATTTCTTAGATATCGCCCAAACAAACATTATAGAGGATTAAGCAGTGGAAAGAACATATTTATTTAAAAGACTTCATAAAAAACGTTTTTAATTGCATTTTATTTCTAATACATATGTTTACAGTTATAGTACACATTATTTTTTATCAAACAAATATGTGTATCTTTTAACGATAAATAATAATGTTCTTTCCATTTAGATATCAAAATGATTTGTCCTTATCTGTTTCTTCTATTCGTGTCTGTCATAATTGTTAACATTGAATGGTGATTAACACAGTATATTATTATTGGTGCATTATCTTTTAAGTTAATAAATATCATAATAGTATTCCATTCATTATCTATTTTCGTCGTCATCATACAATACAGAGATAAAGTTA
>DWBW01000138.1:0-12578 GCA_018231125.1 Spialia spio | reverse complement strand
GAGTTTCAAGCGGTCCCTAATTTCATGATAAGCATTCCAGATTTTTTATATAACCCTGTCAAATACCCAATTATTTGTATTGCGTTGTATTGTATTTAAGTTTGACAGTTGCCTTGCCTTCCCTTCCCTATTTCATTATTTTTAAAGGACAGGATTTTGTTTTGTGATAAAAATTACTGGAAATTATTATTTCAATACGTAGTTACGATAGTTGCCTACCTACGTTGTTATTTTTTATGTTTAACCATATTTTGAATATAATTTAAAACATGTCCTTATTTAATCAAAGAGAAAATGTTGGAGTTTATGAACTTGTGACGGAGCTTTGTAACAAGACTGCATCAGAATGCACACAGAGCGTTATTCCTCAAAAACTACTGGCGGTGAGGATGAGATCGCAAGCGTATGAGATTATTCTAAGGAAATCGAAGACAGAAGTACCTTGTTCTAGCGACGATCCGATTAAAGATTTGCTGTCATATCACTATCTATCCCTACGAAATGTTAAGAATGTAGCTGAATACAAAAGAACATTGGACCTTAAAAGTGCCATCAGTCTAATAAAGAAAACCGACTTTGGTGACAACAAAGATACTGTGTATAACACACTAAGGCTTTTAATAGGTCTCAGAAACTCTATCAGACATGATGTATCAGAGGAACTATTTCAGGTGTTTATTCCAATTTTTTTGTATGAAATCCACTTTACTGTAGTGTGATCTATTTTAATGTAATACAATCAGCACTCTGAATGCCACTGGTAATAAACCAGTTAATTTATAATTTTGCCCAAATCCATAGAATGTTATAGTAGAAAAGAAATAAAAAAATTGATGTTGAGTTATTTTGCATACAGGCATCTGCATTTTTATTTTTCTTAGCAAGAAAGCAGTTAGTGAACGTTTACGAATGAAATATGAAATATTAACTCATTCCACTTTTCAGGAATTTGAATCTTTTATAGTATGTTACTTTCTTTTATCTGTTAGATGTCAATAGCAAAAAGGAATCATTTTTTCAACTTATGTTTCTCAAAAAATTCCTTCCAGAAACCATTCTCATTTGGACTTCTCGATGAAATGTTACCAAAGCCTAAAAGAGATCCATTTGGTTCGCCACAACCATATCCATACTTCCCTTCTTATGTCTTTGAGTTACCATATTCCTTAAAGGCCCAGGCAGCTCTGGTGGAAAGTCAGAAGTCACAAAGCTACACTGAATATACTGTTGAAAGTTTTGATTCAAGATCATGTGAGTGGCATTTTCATCTTATATCTTTAAACAAGCAATTCTTGTATATATATATATGTGTATATAGGTACCTATATATATTTATAGGATTTTGGAAACGGCTAAAGAAATTTCAATGAAATGTTACATGTAAAATGTTACGGGGGCAAAAATCAATCTACCTATTTTTCATATTCAGGAAATGTTGTTTAACATTTTTTTCAGGCAATGACAATAATTAAACTTAATGTAAAGGTAAATTTCACTGTTATGACATAAGTAAAGGTGACATAATAGTAAGTGTGGCGGTCTTGAACTTAGTTGGCCCGGGTTCAAGTCTTGAGCCAGATGGTTTTAAATTTTTGGCATTTTTCATTTATTTTCTTTTGTTACTAAAACTAAAATAAAATTCTGAGCAAAGCTCGCTCATCCAGCCTCTTATTGTTAATTTTAAGATAGATCAAAGCAATTAGCAAAAGATTTAACCACATATTTGTAAGTTCAATAAATAAAATAATTGATTGATATTGATTGAATTAATGTCATGTAAGCAAATGATAATAGTTTCATTTTTAAAAGCAAAAAATGTTCATACCCAACATACAATGGTAACTAATATTGTAATGTGTTTAATTGCACAAGTTCACTCCATAGTATCATAATTTATAAAACCATATGTTTCAGTTTTACCAGACAATTATTCTCAACAAGGATCAGCAGAAACAAAAACATTCCTAAGTCCAATGACAATATCATCAATGACATCTACCTGCATATCTCCATATTCAGAGACAACTTTACTGGACTATCCAAGATTGACTGGCCCTAGAGATCTTCAGATTCCTTCCTCACAGTCAGCTGAAGCACAAGTAAAAGTAAGTTACCAATTCTAACATGTTTATGGAATATGGAAGCGTACATAGCCCCACTTTCAGTGCAGATTTCAAGCGATCTCAGCATCAGGCTCAGTCGGCACTTGGATGGTTGAGAGCGCTAGTGTCAAATTTCATGCATGCTTCCGGGCTTCGGAGGTCACCTTGGTCCTGGAAATTATCGACAGATAACAGTCTTACAACCTAGTAGGAAGCCTTATGGGCTATTTATAGGGTTGCCGACCATAATATATCAGTGAAAACCATGTTTAAATTGGAAAAGCTATTTCTGAGATTAGCTTGCACAAACACTGATCATTTACATTTTTGTAACTTATTAACATTTATGCATATTATTATATGTGCATTTATTACCAGCACTACACTTAGGTATATTATGTGGACCAAAATTTATTGTGCCAATATTGTTTGATGTTTGTTGATTTAAGTTCTTTTGTTTACCTAGCTTTCAAATTTTAGAATTTTTTGGTGTAGTATTTCCCCATTTTCCTCTTCAATGACGTCTCTTATTTTCTTTTGAAGCTTAACATTTATTCTTTGTATCATTCTTGTAGGTCTCACTGGCAAGTGCAAACATGAAATCACCAGAAAATGAAGTATGTTACAGTAACAATAATCACGAATGTCTTGATATCTGGGAGTTAGCTATGAAAGTTGATAAAGATGTCTCACTGGATATATGGGAAGTAGTTTGTAAGTAGAATAATATTGTTATTAATCACAAGAAACCAAATTCAATCAGATTCAGAGTGAGTAAAAACAATCTTCACTGTTGCAGCAAGACTTCCCCCAGTCAATGAGAGACAACTTATAGCATCTTCCAGACGAGAACTGTCCCTGTGGAGGGGAGTATACAGTGGAGTAACTGATCTCTATGTCATATCTGAAAAGCAGTTCATAAGACACATCATGTATTTAATAAGTATGTGTTTTGTTTAATCTATGATGATAAATAAATGTTTCACTCACCTCACATTAGGATTCAGTGTACATAATGTAAAGAAAAAGAACCTCTTTGTTAAAATTCAAGTACTCCTAACTACAAGTTTATTTATCTGCTAAACCTCACACTACTATTATTATTTACTTCATTATAAATAAAATTATAGTTTGATTTTAATTTAACCAGCCATGAATTTTAAAATACATATTATCCAGTATCTTATCATTTTTCAGTTGGTGTTGAGACAAACTCGTTTCCTTTCAGCCAAGATTCAAATTGCTTCTATATGAAACAGAATTTGGTTTTGGAGGGCATATCAAAGGAGCGTTTAGCTGGCTATGTGTGTACATTGCTTGCAGTTGGAACTTATTACCGACGATTGTACAATTTTGCCTTCAATCAAAGTCTTGAAGACCATTTTCATAGCAAAGGATTGATTTATGAGGTGAGTTATTTCAGTTTTATCATACTATAGTAAATTTTTGTCTCATGTTGGTATATAAACTAGTCAATGTTGACAGGAGTATGATTGCCATAGTTTAGCAATCATGCAATAGTTAACTTGAATTTGAGTTTGATTTGGGAATATCAGTAATTCAGTACTGTACCTCTAGTACGATTTTACACAAGGGTACAGAAAACCAAACCTAAATCACACCTAATTGACAAATTACCATTATTTTTCACACCTAATTGACAAATTACCATAATTATTTGATGGTTTGGTGCGATACAACTTTGGTGGTCTGTTAGGCCTTCATAGGATCATTTCAATTTCTATTACACTAACATTATTGAAGACTACCTTCTTTTTTATTTAAGGCTGCTAGAGAGGTGGTTCGAAGATATCTTTTGAAATTTCGTTTGGTTGCAACTGAGATATATGAGGAATTCTGCAAGAACAGTTCTCAAGATCTGAATTGTATGCCAACATTACTCGAGATATTGTCCCATATTGAACCATTGAAATATGAAATGGAAACTCTCGCTTCTATTTATAAAATGACTAATACTGGTAAGTTGATTTTCTTATCAATAGTGTGTCTACCACTGTAATTACATTTTATTTGATTCAGATGGTATTTCTGTGTGCATTTTTGTGTGCATGTGTGTCACCACACCTTTTAGAGATTTTACATAACATGTAAAGCTTTTGTCTGCAATTGTTGTGTATGTCAAATATTAAATTTAATGTTAAACCACCAATCACACTTAAACTGCACTACACATTAGTTTTTACTACTTTACACTCTTTTTCAGACAGCAAATCAACATTGCCCCATGGAGCAGAGTTGATGTCATATTTCTTTAACGAAATATCGTTAGTCACTCACAAGAAAACCGCGCATACATTATTCAACTCGTTGTTTTCTGTTTGTAAGGTTTATTTTAAGTAAGTATAGATTTATTATTTCCAGTCAAATCAAATTAAATATTAGTTTATTGGAATCCATGACTACAAAATTTATTATTTGACTTAAAATTATAGAATTTGAAGTCTAACTATGGCATAATTATATTTAAAGACATATTATTTAATACAATATACCTAACTTAAACATTTTATTTGCAGATTTATCGAAAGATTTATATTTGAAGGTGAACTGGACGATCGTTTTAACGAATTCTTCATACGAAAAGACATTCAGTACGTGAACTCGCGAACGAAACGCTATTGGGATAAGGGTTTCCACATAACACTAAGTGTCGCAGTGCCTGACTTCTTACGGCCTATTGCATCCTTCATACTACTTTGTGGAAAGTCTTTGAGGCTGCTGAAATTGTGTAACCCTAACGTAAGTATTCATGTGGTGTGTAATTGTGCACGCTAGTCTCAGAAACGACTTAAGAGTGGTCCACTTATATATTTTATCATCTTCACAAAACATTTAAGTGTATTTATTTCAGAAATAGAATCATCAGTTCAGAAATAGAAATGTAATGTCCATTTAAAGAATCACGTAGAACTCCACTAGCAATACGTTCGCGCGCATCAGCACGTTCGAATTTTTGGTCTTTTTCGAACATGCCAAAATTTAAAGAATTCCAAGAAATGTAACCCAACGTGAAATTAGAGAGTTAGCACGCGTAATTCGCGTAACTAATCTTGAATTTGAAAGTGTGCATCATTGGCAGGACCCGCTGGTGGTCCTGATATCGTCGGACCACCCGTCAGTGCGGTGTTGTGCGACATTCGAGGAGTTGGAGCGACAACAGCAAGTGCTCGACGTGTACCGGACGCGGTGCCTCTTCGTCAGCGGCGAGCCTGTCACCTTCGACCAGATATTGCTCAAGCGGGAGGCCGAACGAAAGGCCTTCACTGAAATGGCCTCCTTGAAGCAAGCCGAGACCATGGAGAAGATTGTCGGTAAGATAAATCATTATTCGATCCGCTAGTTGACTAGATAGTCAAATGAGATACTTTTAATGAACTGTTGAATTATGACGTCATTGTTTCGTGAGGCAACTGATTGGTTTTTTGCTGTTTTTTACGAAAAAAATAGAAAATATGTTTGTTTTAATATGACAGGTATTTCTGTTTTGTTTTCAAACTAAAGATCTATCTAACAATCAACACAATAAAACAATTTGTCAAAACAATAAATATAACAACGGTCTTTGTTATTAATTTTTAAGCGGAGCGCAAAAGACTGGCTCAACTAATAATAGCTGAAAAGCAACACTCACTAAGGGTATTAGAAGCGGCTATAGCCGAAGCGAAAGCTGCAAGAAACGAAGCGAAACAACGCGAAAGGAAACGATACGCTTTGGAAGAAGCCGTCGAACGAGCTACGGAGGAAGTCGATGCTAAGTTGAAGGATGTTGAGAGGTAAATTATTTTTTCCTATATATAATTTTAGATCTTTAATCTTAGAGGAATCGCAAATCGATGTACTGCAATTAATAGCAATTTCAAGTCTTATCTCCACAATTGAATTTAAATAAGTCATGGCTTAGAGGAGCTATGACGATGGCAATGTTATAAACAATAGTGCCTAATATAGAGTAAAATTTGGTTGCAGGGATAAGATGATGCAATACTATTCGAAATTGAATATGGAGGTCGAGAAAAGCAAAATACATACTGAGTGGAAGATAAAACGCTTACAGTTAGATCAGAGTAGGATGCAGCTATTATCGACCGAAGAACGAAATCTTAAACGAGAAAAACTAGAATTGGAACATCAGCGAAATGAAGCTGTAATGCAAATGTCAATACAAAGTATCGACAATAAATCAGATGATGATGTATTTGATGATAACGATAAAACTAATAATTTAAATGATGATAACACTCCTACAGCAGCAACTAATATGACAGATTCAACTCCGTCAATAGATTTAAATGAAAATACACAAAAAAGTAATGTTCTCGTAAATAAAACTAAATCGGAAAGTTCTAGTGACGTATTTAGCGCTATCTGCAATGTTGCCAAAAGCATTTTTGGTGTTTCGAAACCCAAGGAATCCAATAAATGCGATAACGATGTTGTTATTGATTCACAAGGAAACATAGTCTCAGGTAGTACTGAACCTACGAATTTTACTACATCGAATGATGTCATTGGCGCTGATCTTAACGATGCATTCGATAATCAAACATTTTTGGAGATGCGACAAGAGGCCATTAAAAATAGGCAAAAGGTTATGGCGCATGAATTTGGTCAGACTGATAACGAAAATAATCAAATCAAAAATCTACCTCCGTTAATAAAAACGTCGTCAGTGGATGAAGAGAATAATGTTGAGACAGAATGGTCGCCTCACGCAGAGGCTCGGAGAAACAAAAAGAAAGTTCTTGGCGCAGAATTTGGTCTCATAAAAGAAGGAACTAAGAATCTACCTTCTGAGCCAAGAACGGAAGCACAGAAAGAAGCACTTATAAATAAACAGAAAGTTCTAGGAGTAGAATACAATCTTCCCGCCGAAATTGCAAACAAAAAGGAAGCTCTAAACGTCGCTCAGGAGGAAGCAATACGAAATAGAAACAAAGTTCTAGGCTCGGAGTATGAAATGGGAACAAAACCTTTTCCGAAATCCACTTCAACAAAAAAATCTAGTTTGACATTAAATCTGAAACCTTATGGTGAGACCTCGGAAAGTAATTTAGGTAACATGCCAAGTACTGGAGGACTTACGCCAGGAGAATTCTTTTCGAAGGTAAGCATTTATTAAATAAAGTCTAAAATAATGAAATAGGTACAGTCAGAATAAGTATGCACATTAAATAATATTAGTAAAATCACAGAAAGAAGTTAGGAGTCGGACACATCTTGGTTTTCTATACTACAGACGTTCTTGTTTTATTATTTAAGTAACTGAAAATTAAATAAATAGTAATTATGATCATTCTTTACTTTTATGACTAAATCATTACAAAGTATTTGCATTTTCTAGCTCGACTTAGAAACTCCGACTACCGCCGACATGCCTATAGATGGTCCAATGACTAGCGACGTGTTTACGCCAAGAAGTGAAACTAGATTAGAAACTGAACTAGATTTAGAAAAAGTCAAACTGAAAACAGAGAAAGATTTCTTAACATCTGATGGCTTTAACTTTTCCCTAATAGTTGATGAAGACCCTGTTGGCTCTGAAGGAATCGGTGACATACAACCTTCATACTCGCCTTTAAAAACTGTAGATACTTGTGACGCTGATGACATAAATATAAGAACTTCAGTGTTCAATATACTGGATGGATCATACAATCTAGATAACTTCGACCCTTTTGGTGTTAAGGATCTTGAAAAGTTTTCAAAAGACTATTTCAGTAGTAAAATGTATTTTAAGTCATCTATATGCTATACCCATCCAGCCACTATAATGGAAGAGGTTAAGAAACATCCATACAATAACATATTTACTTCCCGCTATGATCCCCATGAAGACGAGGAGTATGAAACGGGCAGCGATAACATAGCAACACTGACAGCTTGTTTACAGAGATCAGTAATGTTGCCATTGACATATCAGTTAGAAGTTGTGAATAATTCAATTCTTACATACTTTCTCGTGAATTTAGACATGTACGAGCATTTAAGAAGTTTGAAGGACTATTTCTTTTTGGTTGACGGCGAGTTTTCTAGGAGTATATGCCACAATTTGTTTACGAAGTTGACTAAAACGCTTAACCCTCAGGAACTGTTGAACTTTTCTACACTGCATAATATATTAGACAAGGCTCTTGGCTCATCCATATCACGTAAGATTTTATTTTTATCATCTCCATCCCTTTATTTATTTATTTATTTATTTATTAAACTTTATTATACCTTTATAAAATGGTACAAAAGGCGGACTTAATGCTAGAAGCATTCTCTACCAGTCAACCTTTGAGCTAAGCAGAGAAAACATTGAACGGCGGTATATACTTATAAATAGAGTAAGAAAAAAGATATAAATGCATGAGCATATATAGTTATAAAAATAAATATAATATACAAACGGATAAATTAATATGATATATAAAGAAAAAGATATATAAATATAAAGATAAAGTTTGTATAAGTAAATTAAAAACATGAATAAAACAATACACTATCTTACTTGAGATTAAGTTGCTCCAGGAAATGGTCCTTAACCCTCGTTTTGAATGACATTCTGCTACATTCTTTTCTTAGAGCCTCCGGAAGAGCATTCCAAATCCGACTGGCGTGTACAGAAAAAGAATTTGATAAGAAACCCGAGTGGTGAATTGGGATAGACAACAGAAGAGAACTAGAGGATCGCAACTGGCGTTCGTGAAACTCACGTAAATATTGAAATTTCTCTTTTAAATACCCTGGGGAGGAGGGTTCGAAAAGAATAGAAAAGAGAGTTGTCAGCGATCTTGACTGCCTACGCTCGCGAATAGGAAGCCATTTAAGCTGGCGACGATAGGATGAAATGTGATCAAATTTGCGAAGGCAGTATATGAAACGAATTGCATAGTTTACAAGACGGTCCAGTTTCATGAGCAGTTCATTACTAATGTCAGAGCAGCAAACGTCACCATAATCAATTATTGGGAAGATTAGACTATGAACCAGGGTAATCTTAACCTGAATCGGGAGAAAGTTTCTAAAGCGGTTCAAGGTGCGCAGGGTAGCGAAAACCGAACGACTAATCTCGTTTACATGCACCGACCAACTCAAGGTGGAGTCAATATGCAAACCGAGATCCTTTACACTGGACGAGAAAGGGACAATAGAGTTTTCAAACACGACAGGGTCAATAGAAATACAGCTTAATTTGGCTAATTGACGTGAACTTCCGATTATAATGGCCTGACATTTAGAGGGATTAACCTTTACACCGTACTTGTGGGACCATTGGCTGATGTTTAGAAGGTTAGTGTTGACAGTCTGCACAGCATCATTTACTTTGGTAACATCAGCTTGCGCATAAATTTGTAAATCGTCTGCGTACAAATGAAAAGAGCAGCCAAGGGAATGAGTTAGAAAATTTATATAAATTGAAAAAAGAAGTGGGGACAGAATTCCACCCTGTGGCACACCAGATTCCAAGCTGCGCCAATCGGAGACGGTTCGATCAATACGGACTGCTTGCTGACGGCCACAGAGATAAGAAGAGAACCACTCCATCACCGTAGAAGAAAACCCAAAATGTTGGAGAGCAGCAAGGAGGATATCATGGTCTACCATATTAAAGGCGTTAGAAAAATCAATAAGAACGAGAACAGTGACCAATTTACCCTCCATGCCATCGCGGATATCTTCAATGACTTTAAGGAGGGCTGTTGTAGTACTATGGCCTGGCCTAAAGCCGGATTGAAAGGGGCTAAGAAGGTTATTTTTATAAATAAAAGAAGATACTTGTTTGTGGACTGCTGCTTCTAGAATCTTTGAAAGAAAAGGCAGAATAGAAATTGGTCTAAAGTGGTTTAGTGCACAGGGGTTAGAAAGTTTCGGAAGTGGAATAATAAAGGCATTCCGCCAAACAGCTGGAAACACCCCCGATGACAAAGAAGCATTAATAATGTGGGTTAGAGCAGGTATCAAGTGCTGCAAAATGGGAACAGTCATAGCTTTACCCACATTATCGCAGCCAATTGCTTTAGAGTGAATAGAGGATAGAATTTTAGAGGTTTCATCCACGGTGACCGGAGAAAACGAAAATACATCTATATTAGGTTTCGCCATGGAATTAATATCTAAGAGAGTGCGAGTTTTAATAGAAGTACACATTGACGGTGAAGAAGAGAAGTGGACATTTAATTCATCTAAAGAAAATGTGGTAGTTTCTGGTACGATGCTGTTTCTACATATACCAAGACTATTAAGAAACTTCCATATCTCGGCAGAAGAAACGTTGAAAGTATTCGCATAAAAGTATTTCCGCTTCGCAGCTCTTACCATCTGATTGCAGCGGTTACGCGCAACTTTATAATTATGCCAGTTCTCGTCAGACCTGTCGCGTTTGAATCTTCTAAAGGCGCCATCACGCCTACTCATGGCCATACGAACTCCACGTGTAATCCAAGGAGCAGGTGGTCTTTTAAGTTTAACTGGTCTCAAAGGGGCATGCACATCGTACAGTTGCAAAATAAGGCGATTCAAAACAGAAACTTTATCATCAACCTCTGATGTAGCTGCCACCTTTGACCAATCCAACTCAGCAGCATCCTTAGAAAGAGCATCAGCGTCAATTCCCGCAAAGCAGCGCATTAAAATAGTTTTGGGCACGATTTTTGGAGCTCTAAGTTTGTAAGACAGAAATAGTAAGTCATGCCGTGAAAACCCTGGTGCCAATAATTGACCATGCCTTATAACATTAAAGGGCGATGAAGTGATGATTAGGTCCAGCAAACTATCTTCAGTTTCAAGATTATGATGAGTTGGTGAGGTAGTAAGAATAGAAAAATTAACAGAAGATACAATATTTAAAAGTTTATTGGTACGGGAGCACGTAGTATTTAATAGGTTAGTGTTAAAGTCACCCATAATTATATGGTGCTCATAACTCGAAGAAACTGATTCCAGAACATGCTCAAGGTCGGAAAAATAATCAATTGACGGAGGACAATAAACAACACCCAAGACGGCCCTGGCTCGCCCCAACCGAACCTCCAAGAAAAGATGCTCGCTCGATGCAGAATATTGGGAAGGAGATGAAGTTAAAAGAGTATGAGGAATATTACTGCGAAGGTATATTGCAACTCCACCTCCAGACTTGCCTATACGGTCATTCCTTATGAGTTTGAAACCTGGAAGACTAAAAGAAAGTGAATCTAAGCTGGGCTTTAACCAGGTCTCTGAGACCAGAATAGCATGGATAAGGGAAGAGGGACAGAATGTATCAAGAAGATCAGCATAGTGTGACGGGATACTCTGCGCATTTAAATGACAGATATTAAAAGACAAAGGAGATGCATCGAACGAGCACTGTAGCAGATTACAAAGAGTCTGGGGCTCCCAAGAACAACTATCACTCAAGTCCAATGAACTGTGTGAGCTTCTAGCAGAGTAGAACGACTCATCATCGGACATAATTAATTATTGAAATTAAAAAAAATACAACCCGCACAATCGGCCCTTTATTTTTAGGGTTTCGTATATAAAGGTTGAAAATGAGAATATTACTGAGACTTAGCTGTCCCCCTGTCTGTCTGTGTCCGTCTGTCTAATCTACTCGTAATAATATTTGATTAATTTAAAATTATAATGAAGTAAATATAAAATATCTACAGATATATTTGTTCTGTGCCTGGGTGTGAAATATCTATATACCTAAGTATAATTTTAAAAAGTAAGATATTGTATGTATATCAGTTGTCTGATTGCTATAACACAAGCGTCTTTTAATTTGGGATCAGGCAACCGTGTGTGAGATGTCTCAAAATATTATTTATTTTATAATGATTAAAAATGTTAGTATAACCACAAAGGGTAAGGTCTCGAATAGCCTATTAAGTCACTTGTCAAATAAAGTGCCATTATATATCATTTTTACATACACGAACTGTTAACTGCTGAGTAGCGTATTTAAGACTAACATGAAAGTTATGAAACAAGACGTAAAACTATTCATAAAATCTACCCCAAATGACGTATTTAATCAAGATGGTGCTTCATAAATCATGTGAATGAATACAAGTTTCCATTCACTCTTTTCGTTCATTCACTTCCTTGACCAATAAGAGGCCGAGGATTTTGAACACGTGCTGTGATTGGTCAACACTGTCTCTGAATATGTTAATTACAATTTGATTGACCTCTAAGCGTCTATAATTAGATTGATTAGAGATTCAGTAGCTATGTTAATTTAAAAATGGCGGAAAATTAACCAAAAATAAGGTTTTCCGTGCGATATATTACATATAACATACAAGATAGGAAAGTATTTAGCATAATATTATATCAAACCATTTACTGTCCCACCGTTAGGCATTTCTCAAACTGAAAGGCGTTTCAGCCATAATACACCACGCTGACCAAATGCGGGTTGGTTGATTTAAGCCAGATTTACGAAACTTGTCATGAAAGGAGTTTAGTTTATACATGTATCAC
>DWBW01000137.1:0-12587 GCA_018231125.1 Spialia spio | reverse complement strand
CCCCCCCCCCCGCCCCCCCCGCCCCCCCCCGCGCCCGCGCCGGCCGGCCTGGGGTGCGGGGGGGGGGGGGGGGGGGGGGGGGGGGGCTATGCGCGCAAAACTATATAACTACCTAAACCTAATGTTTTATATACATTTTGCTCAGTAAAGTTTGTAGGTAGGTAAGTAATCGCAGAAGAATGTTCAAGGGTTTAAGCGTAGGATCGTAGTCACAGAATTTTTCTCTTCTTCTTTTCTTTCCATGTGTGTTGCGGGTAAAAATGTGTCTGGCAGAGGCACTACTGGTTTGCTTGCGCGATCACATTTAGGTAGGCATGTATAGTTATAATCGAACAGACTTGATGCATTTAGGAATCAGTCGCTAAACTAGCTTCTCAAATGTTAGATGTGCGACTAACCTACAGATGAACCCAAGTGGAATCGGCCCGGTTAATGACATTGCGAAGGTCAGACGACAATCACTTCGCGGAAAACCAGATTCCTGAAGGACAATTAGTAAGACAATAATTAGGTACATACTACGAATTGTCTTTTTTTATCTTTTATTTGTGAAACATCCCCTTTTACTTCTCGTTTAATTTTAAATTTCATCAAAAGAATGTCGGAACTTATTGAAATTGTAGGTGCCTTGTAATTTTAATTAATGTGTTATTATTTTTAAAGCAGAAATATATTAAAAAGGCGTGGTTACAATAAACGATTAAAAAACGGATCTTATTCTTATAAGTTGAGCGTTTGGTGGCAATAAATTAAAGTGTCGGAACACAAAAGATGGTATTGTGAAGTCGACACGGCGACGTCTGATAGCGATCTTGTGGCGGGCCGGCGCGGACGCTGCTTCTCCTGCGCAACTAACACAGACTTACCTTCATAAATACACTACACCGTACATGTAATAGTTCTCATCTATTTGTTTCCAGGCTTTATCCTTGACGATTTCTCATAAATAGCTGTGACATATATCGCAAATGCGCATCTTTTTAGGGTTTTGTACTCAAAGAGTAAAACGAGATCCCGTCTGTCCGTCCGTCTGTCGCCAGACTGCATTTCATGAATCGTAATAGCTAGACACTTGAAGTTTTCAGAGATTACATAAGTGTATTTCTGTTACCACTATAACAACAGATGCTAAAAAATAGAATCAAATAGATATTATTTATCTACAGTAAACCCAACTTTTTTTAACCCCTTCATGCGCGAGTCCGAATCGCATTTGGCCGATTTTTTTTCTAAGTCGCCCTCTAATTTTGGGTGTAGTTGTCTATATATTTATAACTGTAAATATTGACAGGTCGCTAAGTATGAAACAAATGAGAACAAAGTTTCTACTGTAGGTACAGTTTAGACAACACGCTGTCGCATTTGCTCGTCGCTGTTTCACGTCCAATTAATTTAAATAAAGGCTGCCTTCCAGTCTACCTGCGTGCCTACCAGGTCCTTTTCTCGTATCGATTCCTACCTTACATATTATATAGTTCTATGGATTTATTGGCGTCACCCTAAATGACAAGCGTGCTCAGTCACAAATCAGCTTTTTATACACATCCTCACCTACTTATTTGCTTGTAAATAACTAAAAACGACAATGTCATTTTGATTTTTCTCGTTTTAGCTTTGTTTTGTTTAAATAAGTGTAAATAAATCAAAGATATACATTATTAAATATAACAAATGAATAAATATTTTATAAACAATTTTCTTTTTTTTTACTTTATTAGCTAGACGCATATATTAATGTCGCAAATATCAAAGATAACCTACCAAGGTATACCTAATTTTAAGGTATCCATATTTCCTTCTAACGTGTTGCTTTCAACAGGAATGTGATTCCCTGAACTTTAAAAAAGCATACTTACCATAAAATGAATTGATCGTTTAGAGGTCGTTCATTGTGTTCGCTTAGTGGACATTTGTCTACAACTTAGATATTATTTTGGGCAGGTTTTTTTATGTAGATACCTGCCTACATGGCGCCTAGCTATTCATATTCAAATTGAAATTGTGTTGAGTAATATTCAACATTTATATAGATTCAATTGTGTAATCGGATCGTTCGGGTGCTATGTCTGAATGGCTTACAGGTAGAGGCGAAAGCTCAAAATTGACTTTATTAAGTCGCATTCGAAATATAGTTTAATACCTACATTCTATATGCATTGAAAATAAGGTGCATATATACTTACCTACTTATCTGTAGGTGTTTAAAATATACTGTTCTTTTTTCTTGGCTACATAGTTGAAGAGTGAGTCTACGCTACGGTAGGTACCTGTTTCCGACCGACCAATAGAATCTACATAAAAGTTTTGATGCGATCTCGTAGTGAAGGTCGAATGTGTCTACCCGCTGGGGCAGGCCTGGGTCATCCAGCTTATTCATTAGCGCAATGTTCCTCCCACCGTGCCGCTTATTTTATTTTATTTATGGCCGACGAGCCGAGGTGAGACCCCAATTTCGCATGCGCCTGTGGCTTGATAATTATAGCCTAGCCCCAGCTGAAAAAAGACGCCATTTAAAAACACAACCTTCTGCTGGCCGACCATTCTGCAGCGGCGGACGGATTGAACGTGTGCAAAATTATATTTAACAATAGTTTATATTATGTACATTAGCATTATACCTATTACCTACTTATACTTACGTAGCTATTACCTACGTCTACACCGATAAAGTTTTAATAAGCTTTTGTTAATCGTAAAATATAAATTAATTTGATTTTAATTTTTGATAATTTTAAATAATAATGAAGGTAAATAAAAATTATAAGGACTCCCGTAATATTTACGCTAAACTAAACAAAGTAAAGCGATTAAAGAAGGTCAAGTTGAGGGACGCGGTGGCAAAAAGCTCTCTCGTGTCCGTGATGTTCAGATAACCTTAAACTGAGCATTTGTTATCCTTATCTCATGTTTGAGCGTGGCTAATGTGGCTGGAGGCAGATACTCGATCGATTTATGTCGCCTGCCTGGCACCCACGACAAATTGATAATTAATTTTCGACGGACGCCTTTGATCATACCGAGGCATTTGCGGGAATGTGATGTGCTGAATTCGACTACCGTTAAGGGTTTAGCGGGGAAATTTTTGCATGTTTGTCTTGTTCGCCAATTAACGTGGAGTTCTCATTAGGAATTGCAATTCTTTATCTGTTTCATTGCCTCTGCATACTTGTCGTAGGTACTAGTTAAGTTTATTAAATATTTGAATTAAAGAAATAGGTTCTTGAATGGTAAGTACTTAAGTAGTGTTGGCTGGTGGTATGGTTTTAATTTTGAGAATAAGTTCGTCAATACAAGGATGCATATATACGAAAACGATCTATTAGGTACTTATGTAGGTTGGTGGCCGTAAGAAGACTATTTATGAGTAGGTATTTACAATAAGTTAGAGCGGGTTAAAGTTGTAGGTAGATACCTATAATATTTTATCATCATGGGTATTCCCCATAGGTTTATGTGTACTCAAGTAAATAGATACATATTATATAGATAGGTAGATACTTCTAGGTACTTAAATGTTAATTAAATAAATGCTGTTATCAGTGTGTTAAACCTATTTGTTAAGTGATTAAGAATATTGTTGAACAAATGTGATAATTAAATAAACTGTTTATTATAACTTTAAGAAGACACCGCTTAGGTAGGTTAATCTTAAGTCACAAGCCATAATTATTACTTTTTTGCTTTTAAGTTTATGTTACATGTTGAAGTCAGTTTTCGATTATGTTTTTAAAATAAATTTTATAAGTAATGCAATAAAGTTTATTTCTAAACAATATAGATATACATAATATGAAATAATGTAAAATGTAAAAAATCAATTTGGATACTTAAGCCTTATTGTAGTCTCAAATTTATACATTGGTGGTTGACACCGCAAAATTCTGTAAAAGTAGTCACCTGGAAACAACCACAATATTATTATTAGAAGTTCCATGTCACTTTGTCTCTTTGATACAACATTAATCTGTTCGTTGCGCGTTACTACGTGTAAGCTAATATTTTAAATGACCTTGGACCTTTTTGCTTTTGAAATTTTGTTATTCAGTTCTGTTATTTGTACTACTAATTGTGGTTTAAAATAGTTTGCTTGTTCCTTGATAACGTTTCTCAGCTGTATAATAAAAACGTATCATTCCTCATCGGGTATAGTCTTTACGTTACTGGAGACCTCTGAGTTTGGGTGCCGAAATCAATTTAAAACCTTTTGTGTAATATGATAGCCAGCGTTGACGCGAGGCTGACAGAGCGTATAGATCGAATTGTTCTAATAAAATTAAACGATTCTGTCATGTGACAATTTTGACATTGCGTTCTATTACCTGTTTAGCATAACAGTCTCTATTTGGAAGGTTAGCTTTAATTATATTTAAAGCCTGGATTTCTTGTTGCTTATTATGTTATTCTTATTTAATTTGTCCCAGCTAGCTTTAAGAACTTTTCATGTAGCTAGCTACCCATTTTGTGTTACATGTTAACTTTTTAAAATAAGAATTTTTGAATTTTCAATCTTTTAGATGATGTATTTAATATTTAGGTGGTATTTTAACAGAAAATAACACTAAAGCTTAGGCAGTAGTAAACTGTATCTAACAATATGTTAAAAAACGAATACGTCTTATCAAATACTTAAGCCTCAGTAGTCGTTTCACACTGGCTTTTTTCAAAAACAAAGGTGTGTGTCATAAAAATATGTGTCGAGCGACACGTCGCCCCACAAGTCCCCAACGCATCTCGTAAACGCCGCTTTAATCCTTTAAAACAATGCTAATGGATCTACGTTAAAGTCGGCCGCTTTAAGTCCTGTCAGCGTATTATAAATTCGGGCGATCGTCTTAACGCTTCGCTCGCCACCAATAAAGTTGACACTAAATTGAACTCTTTTATTTGTTATCTGCCCAAAATCACTAAAATTGTAAATATTTTTTTATGATACGCGTTCACTGGACGCATTTTAGTGTGAGCGATGAACACGGGTTCACGTCAAAACATCTTTATCGAGTTATTTGTCTTATAAAATATTATCGAGAGGCACTTCGGGACCGTCAGCAAAAGAGGACGTATAGTGTGATCCGTGTGCGATTGTTGACTTTACGCCCACGATGATGTGGTCATTTCTCTTTGAGGCGAGGGATAAACAATAAAAGCGGCGATTACAAGTCAGTGTTGTAACCAATATTGTTTATTATTTTTAGAAGAAAACTATTCAACATAAGAGGCGCCCAGCGTTCTTTAAAACCGAAGTATATCGGCAGACCGTACCGGCAGCGGAGATTAGTGCGCAAGTCGCGCAACAGCCCGTACCAAACGCGATGCGACAGCTGGAATTATGAAGCTCTGATACGCTGATAAATCAATAACTCATTTTATACAATAGTTCTAAGAGGTACACTTCAGTGATCTTTATTTTATCTTGCGATATTATTAATAATGAACCTGAAGGATGATACAGATTTGATTCCTAGTTAGAACACCATTCGTTTTTCTTATGTGCACATGAAGTAAAAGCTCGCAACCGGTTGCGTCGGAAAAGGCGGGCGTCGTTGCCTCCCGCAATCACGTACTTGTCGCGTTTTCATCACCTGCTCCGCTAAAAGTGACGTAATTACGGATGCAAATCGATCAACAGCAGTTATCGGCTCGACGAGGGTTGACGCAGTAAATTAGCACGATACGCCAGTTAATGTTTATAGCCTTCCGCGCGTGATTTAGCGGAGAGGATAATTATGAGCGGCGGTTGGAACTTACCTTATGTTTAAAAACAATAATTACAGAACTTCATAAATGCCCCATGGTTAACAGGGAAAGAGCGTTAAGTAAACTTCATTCGCTTTCGAACTGACCGAAGAGTCCTGTTAACTAAAAAATAAATGATAAGAATAGATCCGTGTCGGAAACATGGATTCCATCGCTCATACGCATGACTTGCAAGTTGCGACTAGTGGGCATGCTCTCATTGACTCCGCCATTGACCCCCGCGTTAGCGATCATGATAATATAAATAATACATTCTCATGATTCCCGTGGGTACTGACAATGGAAAACAGTCAGTATCACAATAAAAAACATTACCTTAACAGATCGGCCCCGGAGGAGCGGCTAAGTGTACGTAAGCAATATATTTTCAATGGCACAATTGGAAAAGATTCCAAGCCTTTTTGATTTGGTACTGCAAAAACTTTGATTTACAATAGTACCTTTATTAAATTTAGACATATGAATAGAAATGAACATCTATTACTATGAAAAAATATTACAAAGAAAGACTAATCTTAATCGAATTATATTTTTAATTTTATTTATTTTAATATATTTTTATATAATCTATCTCAAATGACACAAATACCTTTCTGAAGCTCATGGTAGATATTAACTATTTTATTTATAAAGACAGTTTCGGTGAATGAAGTGTAAGTTTTTATAAACAAATGCCGATATCGAGCAATCAACGTGCTTGGGTGTCTTATTTCAAGAGCTTTTTGAACCATGAAAGGCCACTGAGTCTGAAAGATTTGTAGACTAATTGTTTTTAGCATTTATGTATTGGATGAGAAAAACACTGACGTGCAATTGCAATTCGTAAATTGTATGAACAAATATGTTTGTGAGAAAGGCCGAAAAAGAAACAAGAAAGTCATCAAGTTAATGAATGCTAATGTCGGTCGTTTCACGTTTAAAAGATAAAAATATTAGGTAGGCACACGAAAAAAAAAATTCAAGAGATGAACCTATACCTACCTAAACCCATCAAGCAAGAACTCATTATAAAACTGTTAATTTACCGTCTACAAACATAGTGCTTGGAACACTGGTCCACCTAACGCTGCATATTTATGACTATATTGGACAGTTAATGATTGTAGCCGTTCATTCTCGTAATCTGCCTCATGCACCTTGCAGCAAACATTTGTTTTCACACGTAAATAACAAAAAATAACACAAATGTCGGACAATATTGCCATTAGACAGTGTATTCAGTTTGCATTGATAGCGTTTGTTACTGCGACTTAAGGTTCTTTATCTATTACCTACTTAGTAAGGACTATAGGTAAATTTATGTGGTCTGTCTATTTGTAAGTATACTTATTATGTGTATGTATATAACTTCTCGGTGACTTAGCTTAAATGTAAAAATTTTAACAGGCGGCAGTGTAAAAAAACTGCCCTTATACTATTTGTGGTTTCAACAAAAACAAAAAAAAATGGAACATCAAAAACCAGTCAGCATTGGTCGGTGCTTTTCGACTTCTGGCATTATACAAAAAACGATGTGTTAAGGAATGTAAAGAGCCATTTAATTATCCTAATATATTGTTATGGTCGCAGAGGGAGGTGGTTATAAATTAGCGGTAAAACTCTGTCGAGTTTATGTAGCGAATGATGAAATACATTGCTAGAAGTCTGTAGCGCTAACAGCATGACAAGTAATTTTAATCTTCGCCCATTTCTTATGAAAATTTAAAATTATTATATTGTTATAATAATAATTTTTTATTTTCATCAAAATAAGATAGATTTGATGCTTTGTTGTTAACATCATGTTCTTTTAATAAACTCGAATACCCTTAGGTACAAGTTTGATTTTGCAAGTAAAAGTATGATTTGTTAAACAAATTAGATACTTATTATTGCTCATAAGTGGCGATTGCTAGTATTATTGCTCATCACAATAAAATAAAGTTCTTCCAACTTCGACGTAGCACTTTGTCTTTTATGCTTGGGGGTATCATAACGGCGTGATGGACGTTAGAGCGCCTAAAACATTTATAGTATTTTTTAAATAAGTATCACTAGCATCCGTTCAAATTAGCTAAATAAGGTATGCAAGAGATAAGGCATAGCGTGGCGTGGTATTTGGCCGCGACGCGTACCTACTGCAGGCAACCGCGCGGCCACGGCGCAGGGCTCATGTGTTCTCACGTTACTGCACCCGCTGCTTCAGTACGATGATCCTCCGTGTTTTTATTCCATTTTGCCTCAATTCCTTCGAGCGGCCTTCATTATGCGTCCGCAACTGCCTTAGTCGCCACCGGTTCAGGTAGCATCGCATTTTCCTTCCAATCTTGACCTTAGGTATTCGATACACTTGTAATGGTTTTTTTAAATTAAGTACCTATATCGATTGTTAGGTTTAACGTTTTTTGTAAGTATGTAATTTGATAAGTATTCCTTATCTGTAGATACATACTATAATAATAAACGAGTTTGATACTCAAAATTTATCAGGTGTAGGTGCATACCGCTTCAATGACAATCGTGGCCTTAGGACGTGTAGGTATATGACAGCGGTCGGCGGGACAGGCCAAGGTGTCAGAGGGAGGCGTCCCGTCGCGCTAGCGCATTGTGATCGACAGCTTGTTTACTAAAAATATGCATAATGAATGTATAATGGCCCGCCCGGCTGTCGCGTCACTCTTCTTGCTAGTTCAAGCTTCTCTTGCGTATATTATATTCACTTGCCACCTCGATAAGTACCAGAAAAGCTTGCTCTACAATCGATAACATGATTGCATATATGCAAATTATATTGAATCAACATTTCCACCTTCGCTCACGATCATCGTATCGTCGACATAAAGTAACATGTAGAAGGTTTTACGTATGTGTATATATAGATGTGAGTTTATCACAGCCGTCATTAAGTTCCTACAGATTTTAATTTTCATGGTAGGTATAGTTAAATTACGAAGAATTTCATGATTTGAAAAATGTCGGAAAGGGCATGTATCTTTATCAAAATTTGAAAGCTAAATTTATGTACAACATGAGTGTGAGAGTCTAATTGCGCCACCGCTGTGTTCCCACGTTAAAGTGCACGTCGTGTTTGAGTATACGTTTAGCATTCGATTGTTTTAGTGCGCGCTGAGACGTCTGCAAGTAAGGAGCAAACATTGAACATCCCGCTGCCTTTACTAACTGTCTGTTTTACGTTTCACTCTTCAACTGATCGCTACATTTATCTTTTTGTATTTAGTATTATTTGTTATTTATTAGCTCTTTCCTTTTGCCTTTAAAAATACATACCTATGCAGTATTACAAAAATAGGCTAGGTATAAAGTATAATGTGAAACCTAAGGTTTCACTTTAATCAAGCATTAAAAATGGCTCGTCCATAAAGAATTAAGAATTATTTTGCGAAGTAAACAATGTTTAAATTGTTACAACTCTTCATTAAGCGGTCGAAAATTCATGGAAATGATTATGTACGCTATTTCAAATATCTCCTACATGAATACAAACAGCCTCGTCGTCCAAGCGGGGAGCCCAGCCCCGCGATTCGTTACGTCAATCTTTAATTTTTTCACTATAAAATCTGCATAGAGTGAGTTGACATAGCGGCACAAAGAGTCATGCGGAGCGGGCAGTATTGTCCGTTTCCTTTATAAATATTTTGACATTTCCTTTATTTGTCCCACAACCTATTTTACAAGTAGAATCGTGTCCAGTCCTTTGTGCGGCGTGTTTTAATTTGATTTATTCTTTCACGGCAAAATGTCTGACATCCTGCGCCGTTGAGCCGCAAGGCGGTGCGTTTGTCAATTGGTTAGCACATCTATGGGTATTTTCCTTGGCAGGCGCAAACAAAAAGCTCTACCTTATTGCCTTTAGTCAAGATACATGTACATTTTAATGAAAATTGAGGTCAATTCTTCATTTCCATTAATTATTACTCATTGTCAAATAGGTTGCTGATTGAATAGGTAGGCATATATAATATACATAGGTATTAATGATTTTTTGCACTGAAAAGTTACGAAAAACCGGCCAAACGTGAGTCAGATTCGCGCGCCGAATTCGGTTCCGTACAAAAATTACTTAAAATATATTATAAATAGTTATGTAACCAAAAAACTATGGTTTTCGCAATATTTTCTTTAAATGTACCCACTATAAGACATGTCGTCGTGCCAAATTTTGAGATTCTGAGTTCGCGGGAAATACCCTTTAGGTCTTGAATGAAAATTTGTAGAAATTTGCAGTAGTGTAAGTTGTCATTGCGTTAGCTTAGAAAGTTTGACTTTTTCACCAAAGGCCAGTCTGATATGTAATGTTTGATATAATCAATTTCAATTTGATACCTTCATGCGTTCCTGAGAAAAAGAGTCTTGACAGATAGACAAATGGATGGACAGACGGACAACAAAGTAATCGTATTAAGGGTTCCGATTTCTCCTTTTGAAGTACGGAATCTTAAAAATACATAGTGGGTGCTTTTATTATCTACCTAGCGATATTTATAACAGTATTTATTTTTATCTTCAACTGTTCGAAAACTTATAAAGAGTCGATGTCCTTTATAAATTATTCATATAAACGAAATTGAAATTTGGTCGTTGCAGATATGTAAATTGAAAAAAATCAAAAGTTGTAATAAAAGCACCATAAAATTTATGTTAATAAGTACAAATCATATACATAAATTTGCCTATAATACACCGCAATAGATTTCTGCCAATTCGCTGTTGCAAGCAGTAAAAAAATCACAATTTAACTAAGTTAAGAATAAATGCAATACAGCCCGCCAACCTACCCTATCTTTCTAAACAACCTAGCTAAGTCGTTATTTGATAAATTTCAGCGATGTAAAGAGAAGTTAAACACGTTGGCGATCAGCGTGATGAACCAGTGGCCGGGCGTGCGGCTGCGGGTGATCGAGGGCTGGGACGAGGACAACTCGCACGTGGACAAGTCGCTGCACTACGAGGGCCGCGCCGTGGACCTCACCACCAGCGACAAGGACCGCAGCAAGTACGGCATGCTGGCGCGCCTCGCCGTCGAAGCGGGCTTCGACTGGGTCTTTTACGAGAGCCGCAACCACATACACTGCTCCGTTAAAACAGGTGGGCTTTTGTTTTTGATAACTTTAACGTTGGTTTGTGAAATGATTTCGATAGAAGGTTAGTGTTGTTTGTCATTTAAATCAATACTAATGATTACTGGTTCTCTTTAACTCATGACCATGTATAATTTAAGAGTAGGTGAGTACATGAAGTGCTATCTTTTTTCACGATAATACCCATAGGTAAATAAGGTTAAAAATTAAAATATTCGAAATATCTGTACGTATTCGAATTCATTTTCGCTCCGACAAACAACACAATACGCGAGAGCCTTGTCCTATACATAACGTATCAATTTTAAAAAATGTAACGCAGAAATCAATAGTAACAAAAAGCAAAGTTCATAAACTCATATGATGGGTACATAACTGTTCAAAGTGGCCTACGGAACGGCCAAATATATAGTTGAGCTTTACAAGAAGAATGCACCTCAGACAGCTTCCCGCGCCCGCTCTCCGGCGGTGTCGATCAAACGGACGAACAAGCCTCTTGTTAACTTACCTCCCTCTTCCACCTGGGGTATAAACAGCGTATATCTCTTTTCCACACGACCGCATCGCAGCCAATCCCCCACTTCTATAATTACGCCGGTGATTCAATGGCTACTTATAGCTATATGTGTACATGCAACATAACGATGAGAGAAACGAGTATTTATATGAATGTACATATATTAGACGTTACGAAGGTAGTCGTGCGCGTACGCCCTCTGCACACAATTAATTTAGCAGATGATCGCTGAAAACCCACGGAAAATAAAGAAAGCGTTACTCGATTGAAAAAGGAATTGTAACAAAATTGTTTATAATTGTTGAATAAACAAGGAAAAGTTTTTCGTGTTTTCCCTTTTATCATTACGTAAACAAGTTTAACTTGTTGCGCTTAAACCACAAGGTGATCAAACATACATGACTATGTTCCGCATATGTTAATATTCGGAAGGTTGTGTAGGCAAGACACTGACTGTGTGTAATTAATATGAATATCTTATTTTAGTTAGAGCCACATAAAGTCTACTTAAGACGAGCTGTAGTTTTAAAAGAGAAAGAATATGTACCAAGTCCACATGCTATCATCAACACCACCGTAAAGGTATCTTATTATAACTAAGTACTCAGTAAGAAAAACTTTAAGTCCATTGTTTAAAAATCTCAGTCAGTGGTAACTGGGATAGTCAGATCAGTCGCGGCCAATTTGTTTCAATGTTTATTCATTTATTCCGGCGGTTTGTTCGATCGGGGACTTTTTAGTATTAATTTGGAGTTTATAAATAATTAATGTGCTTTGTGCAAGTATGTTTGTTGCGGTCGTGGCTCTCAGTAGTCGGGGTCAAGGCCAGAGTGTGCACGAGTTTTCTTCGTTCATTGTGCACTTACACTTACCAATCTTTCGAAACAATTTTTGCAATTACTTACATTGTTTTACCTTGAGGTGTCCGACGCTGGCTTTCGTAAGTTTTTTTTTTATCCACTACATACAGCAATCCTTTTGCAATTAAATACGAGACAAAATGATTTCAATAAGCGATTAAAAAAAGTATATTTACTGAGATCAAATTGAAAAAAAAAATTGTAGCGGTTACAATCAATCCAATCAGATATAGAGAACTTTAACAATAAATGTAATAGCTCGTTAAAACGTAAAGACTGCCCATATGTAGGTATTAGGTACCTACATATATTAACGTTTATTAAATGACTCAGAAGCATAATAAGATCGATAAACCAGTCGTGAGTGTTACGCGATCT
>DWBW01000136.1:0-12600 GCA_018231125.1 Spialia spio | reverse complement strand
GTACAAAAATTAAGGTTCTGAAGTTCAGATTCTGAAATTCCGGTTGTTTGTGGCCGCCCGTGGCAAGTTGGCAACATGGCAACGGAATGACGACCAATCATCATCACATACGTCACGCACATGTGTGCAGCAAAGATGGTGCCTGCTTACCAGCTGGCATTCATTTTTTAACAAAATAACAATCTCATTTACAACAGTGTAGAATGGCGTCTATTTTAGATTTAGTTAAACACTATCAGCATGCTATAGAAAAATACCCGAACGACGAACAAAAAGTAAGTATCACATCTATCGGTCTGGCTTGTGAATGTTCAGTGATATTTTTCCTATAATTAAGTACTTCATTAAAATTTATCTACAATAAATATTGCAAGAAAGGGTTGACTTATGAAGTAGTTATTTGATAATTTAGAAAGAATTAACTAATTACATATTTTTATATAAGAGTACAACGATCATTGTTTTAAAATATGTTTATTCTCATCTGCACGCAAGTGCAGATGCTTTTATTTATTTTTTACTAAATAATCATCCATTTTTGAGTAATTTAACGTATTTCCCAATTAATTTATCAAATTGGTAGGTACAATCTAAGTAAAGATAAACAACAGTAGGTATACCTATGCATTTGATAATGTTTACCTAACAAATAACAAATTTTAATTTAATTAAGTAAATAGCAAATAAAAAAGATAACAAACACATACAAGCAAACTAAAATATTACTAATAAATAAATGAAAGTGTTAAAAAATATATTATATAAAAAATATAATATGTTAAAAAACTTATTATATTTTTTGTATGTAAATATACCTATCTTATTTAGGTATTGTTAGTTAAATCATAACAAATTTAAATTACCTCTTACAAAATCAACTCCTAAGCTTGCATAAACAGATAAGTATTTATTCTGAGAAAACTTTTAATATTTCAGATTTTAAAATGCATTGATAAACTATTTAATTTGGGAGTGACTGTGCAACATCTGCAAGAGACGGGTGTAGGTCGAACAGTGAATGCCCTACGCAAAGAGCCTGGGGATGTGGGACAGGCAGCCAGAGCTTTAGTCAATAAATGGAAACTCATGGTAGCAGCTGAAGAAAGCGATCATGACGAGGACCAGGCCCCATGTGAGCTTTCAAAGACTTAAACTTGTGTAAAGACAGCATGTGAAGATTAATGTTTAAGATTTTTTTAATTAAAATATAACAGAGTTATTTAATAAACTATTGCGAGACATCTAAAACTATCTGTTGTCAATCAACTATCCTTAATATTTGAATAGGTGTCTTGTATAATGAATCTAGTAAAATCATAAATAGTTTTATGCTCTCATTAAAGTATGACTGAACTATAATACATTCATTGTATTTATAATAATATATAATATTTCTAAAGTTAATGTCTACCTAAATTTAGTCGATTTAGTTCAAAGTAACATTTAGTTAACAGAAGTGAATTAGGTACATAAAAATAAAAATCATTAACTTCACTCAGTAGCCTTCCTCTCAAAACTTAAATTAATGATGTTTGCTTTAATTTTTAAATGATAAAAAAGAAAAAGAAATCCAATAATGCATACCTAGACAATAGATATCGATATTAGAGAGGGTAGATGAGAGTTTTTTATAGAAAAGTAACCACTTAGAAAGTAGTTGTCGCTTATGGAGCTGCAGTAGCAGCTTATTAAAGCTATTTCCTTTCATAGAAAGGGAATTCATATCACCACATCTCGATTAAAAATGCAGAAGTACCATTTTATCTGTCCAGAACTATTTTGTACAAAACAGATTGTATTTTTTTGAAAATAATATCGATCATTCATATTTTCACATTCAATTTTGTTCAGCTGCATCATACAATGGTTATGATAATGGAAAAACACCTGAAGACAGTGACTGTGACAGTAAAATTAAAATAAACCAATATGATAAATATGGCAAGAATTATACAAAAATAGAAGAAAATTACTCTCATATGAATGGTAATTACAGTGGTAAACGAAAGTATCACAGCAGTGAGGTATGTGTAATTTACTGACAGTTTGGTACTGGTATAATAATTTATTTTTTTATATTATTATATTTTCATGAATCCAAATCTAAATAGAGACATTTATACCTAACATTAAATCACTTGTTTTATGCGTAATCATAATTATTACAATAATAAAATAATTCTATGAAGTATGATAAATTATATGATTAGTGCTAAATTTTTTTTGCATTTTTTTGCAGGATGAAGAAACACATGCTAAAAAATCAAGAAATGTAATATATGATAAGGTTCAAAAAAGCAGTTCAAAAACAGAAATTCAAGTAAAAAGGGAACAATCAGAAACAGAGCATGACAGTCAAAGTACTTCTTCACATAGTGAAAGTAGTGATTCAGAAGAGTCAGAGACTATTGAAGAAAATAAGTATAACAAACAAACAAAGAATTTAGACAAACACCAATCATCATCAACCAAACATTCATCAAGTGATGATCAGCGAAATCGTAAGAAGAGTTCTTCCTCTTCTAGTAAATCACATGAACATGAAAAAAGACATTCAAAACACAGTCATGCAGAATCAAGAAACTCATCCGAAAAGTTTACTAAAGACAAGTCTTCTAGTTCTGATAAACATAAAAAAGATAAAGATAGTAGCAAGAAAGAAAAATCTGAACATAAATCTTCTGATAAAGAGAAAAAAAATTCAAAAGAAGCAGAAGTAAGGAAAGAAGATTCAGCAGATAGACACAGGAGCAGTTCAGAAAAGAATAAATCTAGTAGTCACTCTGAAAAGAACAAAAGCAACTCAGAAAAAAATTCTAGTAAATCTGAAAAGCACAGCATTAGTCATAAAGAGCACAAAAGTGAAAAAGAAAAGCAGAAACATTCATCAGAAAAATCTACTGATAAACACAAGTCAAAGGAGCATAGTAGTAGTAATAGTAAGGAGAAACATAGCTCATCAAGTAAAGAAAAGATGAAGGATAAAAAAAGTTCCTCTAAAGACAAAGAGAATAGTAATAAAAGTGATAAGAATCACACATCATGTGATGTTAGTGTAAAGGAAAATAAAAGCAGAAGTGAAAAAGATGATCACAAAAGAAGTAGTAGCAGTAGTAGTTCTAAGGAAAAGAAGTCTCATTCGAGTTCACATTCATCTAAATCCAGCAAATCTAGTAGTAGTAAATCTAAAGATATACCAAAGAAAAAGCAGAAAAAAGACAATGAAGGAAATGAGGATGGAATTGATTGTGGTTCAGGTATTTTTAAATTATAATTTATTTATTTATAATATTTATGTTATAAAATAATGCTGTATTTCTTCTTTATTAAGGTATCAATAAAATAAATATTAAAGACAAATATTCACTGTAAAATTTATCAATATTCTAAATTTCAGGAGCCAGTTTTGCTGAAGCCCTTGGAATGATTAGCCCTTCTAAACCGAAAAAGAAGTCCAGCTTAATAAAGGAAACTAGTCACTCTCCAAACAATTCTAGCAATAATGAAGATGTAAGTTAAATACATATTATTTCTATTATGAAATTACAATTTTTCTATTCCCAAGTCTGTGTCAGACATTGTTTTGTAAATTATTTCTGTATATTATTATCCTTTATACTATGCATGTGACTGTTCCTGATTCAAAAACTATGTTTTTATAAAAGAGGATAGTAAAATCTATCTGATAAGTGATTTTTTTTTATCGTTCAATTTGTTATATTTTTATTTCTTCACTTCAAATGATGACGTCATAGTTTCCTTTCGCTTTAATATTGTTATTAAAAGTTTTTCATTTGATTAGGTAGCTAAAGCAAAATCTATTGTGTCCTCAGCTCTCCCCGGCAGCACTGCTAGCGCCGACCGCGAAGCTAGCGCCGCTGCCGGCCTTAGAAATATCGGCGTTGCCCGAGATCTCACCCAACTACAAGCCGCGCCCTCCGCCAAGGTTCTTGCCACACTTCACAGACGAAGACGCCCTTAGCGCGGGAATTTCCTCAAAGAACCAAAGGTGATATTATTATTATCTTCCCACTAGGTCGCCCGCTTGACTTCTGCGTAAAACACGATTCAGGGTTCGTTTTAACAAGAGATGTGCGAGGGTGCGTAGCGAGAAATGCGTTTTTGAAGAACCAATAGCATTCCTTCATTTACCGAGGCTAAGTACGAGCCGAGGCGAAGTTTACTGAGCCTAGGTAAATGAAGCAATTCTAGTGGTTCTTCAAACCACATCCCTCGCTACGCACAAAATTGTCCCACCCGTTTATCCGTGATATAATAACCAAGGCATATAGCGATTCATTTTTATATATATAGAATATAGATCCCTAATTTATCTGTCTTATTTTCTCAGTTTTTATGAACAATTCGCAGCTAAACCTTTAACATAAACTCACAAAAAAAAATTGTGAGCACAAACAACTTTTCACTCTTCACAAACAACTTCGTTCACTCTTCTTTTGTAATAAAAAACATATTTTCCATCTTTTTTACAGAACAAAGGTATACTCTGGCAACAAAGTTCTAGGGAAAATACCGACATTGTACGAAATGTGCGTTCTGATTTTACAAGAGCATATTGATGGTAAGTTACACACTTACTACTTATGTTTGATATCTATCCTTTAAATTTTTTTTAAACAGATTTTTTTGTTTTTAAATATAGCCACTCTATTATCTTGACAGGGCTGAGTGATAATGTTTGTGCTATAGTTTATTAATCTCTGTTTTTTAGCTTTGGAATACACTGGAGGTGTGCCATACGAAATTCTTAAGCCGGTTGTAGACAAAGCGACGCCACAGCAGCTTTATATGCTCGAGCATTTCAATCCTTATCTAATGGAGGACACTGATCACCTTTGGCAGAAGTTTTGCGAGAAGAATTTCCGCAATAAGAAACGAGAGGAGATGGAGTCATGGCGGGAGATGTATATAGTAAGATATTTTAAGAATAATTATCTGATAAATCTAACAATGTTAGTGTACTGTATTAGTAGTAAGTTAATTTTTAAAGTAATGCTAGCAATATGGTTTTTGTAAAATTTAAAAGAATGTTTCTTTTAAATTACAGAGATGTCAAGAAGAGCAAGAACACAAACTGAAATCCCTCACAGCAAATATAAAGATCGCACAGGAAGCCAAGAAGGCTCCTGTCAAACAAACAAAGATGGCGTACGTCGACACAGTTGTGAAGCCACCGCGGAATATAGCTAGAAAACAAGTGAGTTATAAAAATTAAATACCTACCTAGTCTAGTTATGTATTTCATTTTAAAAATATACAAATCCAGCCCTACTAAAGTCGTAAAAAATAAGGTTGAAGTTATAATGAGATGAGATCGAGAAAGAAATGTGTGTAACCAATATTGTGATTCCAACCAGATAGAAATTCACAACGATTTTAAATTTTCTGTTCTCAATCTTGGTGTTGATGTCATTCTCTTTGTATCGCTCGCTGTGTGTATATAGTGTTATTTAAAAAAATATAGAAATAAAAAAAATTACTCAAAAGCTAACAAGCTCTCTAGTACATACGCTTTGGTGGAAACTTGGCCTTAAAGGGATGACACACACGCGAGTACGTTCGCGTACGTATTCCTAAGTAGGTATCTAACGGTGAATTTCGCCTTTCACCGTGAAATACGCGTATTCAGTAGACAAAGAAGGATACGTACTTATCCTTATTCGCATGTACACGTACATACTTAATTTTTCGCTGTATATACATACTGGGCCGTTTGTTTGTATATAATGACATGACATGACTATTGTGTTGTGTGTCGTTTGTCAGGCGCAGCACGGCACAGCGTTCGCGGCGTCGGCGAGCCCGGCGGCGCGCGTGGCGGCGCTGGCGGCGGCGCCCAACGTGCTACGCGGCGCCGCGCGGCCCTCGCCCCTCGCGCTCCCCGCCGTCTCCTCCTCCTCCGCCCTCCAGAAGCCCAAGAAAGCCCCCCTCATGCAAAAGGCGCTCCAGTTTATGCGCGGACGTAAGCGATGAACATTTCCATCCGAATAATTTTATTATTGTTTCACCTTGTACCCCACTCGAGCCATCTCGAACGTTTCCCATTCAATTTCAATGTCTCAATTCTGAAAATGCTGTGTAGTGGGACCAGTATCAAAGATTATTTTTTTTCTATTACAAAATTATTTTCTACACTCTTATGCTGCCCCCTAAAACTTTTTTGAAATCACGTATTTCTAATCGTTCTTATATAAAAAGTACTATTTCATAATATAACCACATTCATTTGATATCTGAGAGTATGGTAAAAAATAAATAAGTATTTAGGTAATTGAAAATATAGATATATCTGTGTTAAAGAAAATATCAAAACAGTAGAAGATCTCGATCAACCACGAATAAAGTTTTATTCGCCTAGTTCCTTTGTTTTTAGAATTAGCATGTTAATGTTAGAATTTTCATGTACATATTATATTACGATTTGATAGTAAATAGAATAAATAATTAATTATTTTTAACATGTCGTCGTTAGAAATATCTCTATTAATATCGATTATAATTGATTTATTCTTTACAAAATATATCTTACAGTGTTTTAATTGTGATGTGCGTGGTCTGCTTAAAAAGGCAAATTAGTTGTAAATTTCATCCCAGATTAAATCACATTCATATCCCTATATACAATCATTTTCCATTTATAGCTTTAGGTACTATATTAAAGTTATATGGGCGTAATTGATGTCACATTTTAGTGCAACTATAACAGTTTTATTTGGTGAATTCTCTAAAATTATTTTTTTGTAATGTTTTGTTTTAAAATATAAATAATTGTTTTGAATCGGAACATAGCCATTGTCTATATAATTCATATTTTTCATAGCGAAATTCTTTGAAATGTTTGCTAGTTTAGTGTTTATTATATTCATACTAATGTTTAGTGTTCAATGTAGACACAAATATTTACTTTTGTAATTATATTGAAATAGGAAGGTTTCTTTAAACTAATTACGTTCTGTATTCTGCAGTTTGTGGACAATTTTTTATGACTTCATCAATGTACCTATTTATGTACACTTATTTTAAAAAATCAAAAATACTTCCCTATTGTCATGCTCAAAAAGGATATTTATTATTAAATAAAACATTAACATTAAAAATAACAAGCATTGAATGCTTTAGCATTAGCATTTATATTTTTGGTGTGTTGTGTGGCATATATGTGTATTTGTGTATTTAAATACAATAATATATATTTACATTCAGTAATTCGGCATTTGTTTTCTATCTATGAATTAAATTTTTTAAATTTATATTAAAATGGCTACATGCAAAAACAGGCATGTGAAACATTAAATATAGTAAAATATCCTTGGTTCAAAGGACAAAAATTTACTTGTAAGTTAGGGACTTCCTGCTACTGTTTATTGTTGTTAATAAAAGAAATTATTAATGAAGTAATAGTTATTGTTGTGTAAGATTTATCACTCTTTCTGTTTCTTAGAGGGTATTTTCAAAGAATCAGTAAGTTGAGTGAATGCAATAGAGGATTGTATTTGGAATAAACCTAGGTTGTTTTCAATGGTCATTTATATTATTATTTATAATTTAGTGTTCATATTATTAACCCATACACAATTATGTCTTCATATCAATCTTAATCAAGAACTTTGAGAATAAATAAACTTATAAGTTGTTACTTGTGAAACAATTACACAATTTGCTGGCCTCTCACATAACTAGTCAAAAAAAATAAAATACATATTGTAGGTATATGTATCATGAAATTTTTTTTTTTCAGTAAAAATATGTCTTGTATGTGTTATATGTATTATTATCTTTTATATAGCTTTCATATTGTGTAGGTACTTTTAGATTAACTTGGAGCTACTTACGTGTTTATCACGATATCTCTGTCAGAAACACGTAACTTATTGCCAACAATTTTAGATGAGCTTTATCGCTTTTTCTGATTAGACATTTATTGGTTTTTCAATTACATTATAACATAAATGCTGAAAGTTTTAAGTTACCAGCTAGTACCTTAGTATTTTTGGATTAATGTTTTTTAATTAGGTAACAAAAATAATGCCAAGTAAAGCTTTTAATCCTTGATTTTACAGATGTAAAAGAAATGTAGTTAACAACATTGCATACTTTCAACATTTGACTTGAATGCATCTTCAGTTTGCATTAAAAACAATGAAATCAAATTCAAATCATACTTGTGATTCAGAACAAACTTAATATGATATTTAAATATATACAATTTCTACATTGTTCCATTTCTTAGAATGAAGATCTATCATAATTATTATGACAAACATCTGCTTGTAATAACATTAACAAATAATGATTTATTGAATGATATACCCTAGAACAAAATGTAAAATTGAATAAAAAAACATTGTTACATACAATTTTAGACATCACTTCTCATAAATCTAAAATTATTAAAAATATTATTAATTTACTTATAATTTTGAAACATAAAACAATAAAATTTAAATGAACCACGCATCATGGGGATGATAATAATAATAACTATGTACATACATACATTTTTATCCATAGTATTTTTTTAAATACCTAGCTAAGACACATAAATAAAAAATTGAGAAAATATGGATGTTTTATTTTATTTTACTCTCACTTTTCTACATAAAATATGTCATAAAATTAATATGATTATTAGGTAACATCATTATCATAAACAACTAGTTATAACTGAGATCACTTGAGTATCAAAAAAATTATCATTTTGATGAACCTAATACTATACATAGCACTTACAATACTATATAACATCAATATAAAACTACATCAATATTCCTAAATTTTGATTTCAACTGCTTTTCATAATCTGTGTTTATTATTTTTGGACACTGGTACAGTGCTAAAAATTTGAGGTTCCTATAGTGTTCTGATATTAAGTCAACCACAACAGGAGATACATTTTGTATTTTTGAAAAACTAAGTCTTTGTAAATTAACCATTGTTGGGCTTGCTAAAGTTTGCAATAAGTTTCCTTCAGAAAAAATATTATTGTTCCATAACTGTACATGTTTTATTTTTGTCATGTTTGCTAATGATGCCAAACCAATATCAGTTAGATTTTCACATCTTATTATTGCCAAATCAGTTAGCATGGGGCACTGCGCTATTAATTGTACACATTGATCATCAATGGCATCACCACCATAAACATGTAATGTCACAAGAATCTTTTGTCTTGATAATATTAGTTGTCTAATAAATTTTAATTGTAATCCTTTAATTTTCTCTATAAATATATGGCTCAAATATTTACATTGTAACAAAGAATAGCAATTAGATGAAGAGAGACCAAAATCAGATAATGCCAAGTGTCTTAGCTGCTTAAATTGGTCATACTGTATTGAAAAATCAAAGTCATTTGATGGCCCAGTATAACAATTTCTTAAGCTGATTTTTTTCAACCTTGGCCATTTTTTTACATGAGCTACAAAATCAGAACTAATACGGCACATGATTAACTCTAGAGAAATTAAATTGCTGCATAATTTAGTAACAAGCATTATAGTAGAGTAACTATCTATACTTTGAAGTTTTATGCATTGTACCAAATCAGCATGTGAACAAATTATGTTTAAGGTTCTTTCAGGTGTGTTCAATGGACTTTGTCTTTCATTATAAACTATAACAATATTCCGCCACACAGCTGCATCTTGAGACAGCATAAACCATCGTCTGCACACCATTTTACAAGCTAACAAATCTTCTAGAGGCAAGCATTTAAAGATTTGTATTAACAACTCATCTGGTAATGCATCAATCTCCTTGGAAATTTCCTCTGAATTTAACACAGTCATTCTGTGAATTAAGAAACCAAGTAAACATTTGAATATAAAAATATATTTATTAATTTTAAATTTAAAGTTGAATCCTTAAATACTAATTTGATACACTTACATGATTTTTAATAGGTAGGTACACCAATAATGGAAAACTTATAACTGCGTTCTAAAGGAAGCAATAACTACGCAAATATCTTTGTGAGACGCACACAGATCGATCGCATTAAAATACAGTCGTAGTATTTATTTATAAATGGCTGTGTAAGTACAGGTATTTAATATAATTATTATTTCGGCAATACAAATTATGCCCACCACCAAATAATCTTTAAAAATCAAGTACATTTCACTGCTAGCAAGCCAAGAAAGCAATTATCAACAGCAACTCAAAGAAATTGCGCAAGATTATACAGGTAGAATATCAATAAGTGAGAAGTAAGACCAAAGAATTCTCATGAAGTTTTCTGATAATGTCATTATTGAAGAAGAATACCTAACTAATAACCTATTTTTCTTCTTCTTCTTTCATTCAAACCTTCCAACCACCACCACAAATCACTACACTCACTAAGTAGGTACCTACATTACGCTATACGTTTTTTTACCAATTTGTAAAAATTAAGAAATACACGAGAAATACCTATTATTTTACAATTACTACAACTTACAAACCATAGATATTTGTTTATGTCCAACTACCACAGAACCGTAATGTAATGGAGATGACATTATAATTATTATTATTAAGTGAGTGAGATGCAATAATTACTACCAGTATAAGAAAGAGCGAGAAAAACATGTTCATTTTCTGTCTCATTCTGGGTATAGGTACGAATTTTTTATTTGTAACCAAGCGCTTGGTTACCAACAAATCGTTAAATTGAGAGTGATTTATTTTATGTTACCAGGTGTAAATTTTTTCCCCAATTTTGTAGTTGGCTTATAGGCTATTCCACGGTTTTGTGAAATATATTTTAATACGTTCGTAAAGACTCGATAGTTAACTGTTTTTTTTTATTTTTTCGAAAGAATGTCGTATTATGCTAATAAAAATATTTAAAATTTTAATGATAATTATGCGCGCCTAAACGGCAGCCGCCATCAAAGTGCCATTCGTGACGTCACTCTCCGAGAATTTACATAGAGAACAAACGGTGGGACGGAGTGTTACTAAAGCGACGTTGTCACTTATACAATATTTATTTGTTTGTTTAACAATGACACTTGGTCCATTTAGTTCCTGTATCCATGTCTGCAACAGTTACGTCACTTCCGAACCAAAAATGGTGGCCGGCGTTTTCGGTCACGTGACATGCAGATAATAAAACTACGATTTTTATTCTGAAATTCTAAATTAATATAACATACGTTTTTTTAATCAAAATATCATGATATTCGTATTTCTCATAGTAGAAACTATAATACATGAAAAACATACTTTCATAATTTAATTTCAATGGAGGAAAGATTCCCATTAGATTATGCCTCGATATCGTTCAGATACTTTTAATTAACAAAACGCTTTGCAGATGCCTATCGGTGTATCCATACATACAATTACACGAGAGCGGATGAGCGGAAGAGGATAAACTTTTATACGTATATTTCTATTCAAAAATTTACACAGAATATTTTAAGACCCATTCAATTTGCCTATTCAGGAGTCCTTCTCTGAGTGATTAATAAACTTGTACCTGCTCCTGCCTAAGTAATGACTCTCTTTTCTTCTCTAATCTCTAAGTAATGACTAAAATATTAATGGTAGGTAAGTGTTGTTCCTATAATATTACAAAGTCATTATAACTACAGTAATATACCTTTTCTATAAATGCTGCTCTAAAGAAATGAATGATAGGTATTATCCACCAGTATAGATACCTACCTATATCTATTATGCGCGGTCCCAGGGGGAGGAACATAAATGACATGACCCCCCCCCACATGTACCTAAATGAAAAATTACGCAACCGAATTTTTGTTTAATATAGATAGACATAAAAGTAAATAAACATACACCAGCGTCGGTCACTTCGTCCACTTATATAAATACCTTAATAACAAATGGCGCTTCAAACACTGTAGGGAACTGTGTCGGTGTCGTGGGTACGATACAAACACAGAAATTTACACAACAGAGAAAAATACAAATCAAAAACAAGATTTTTTTAATATGCGGGTAGTAAGCACATATTCACCCCCCCCTTTCCCCGATGACCTATCGGGAGGCGACCTATGCTGTCTATTGCCAGGTTATAATGGTAACAATAACAAGACACAATCACGTCCTGCAAGCTGCATGGACACAATGTCATATTTTACTCACAAAAGGTCCTGGATCATGGAACACAGTGTTTCTGTATACAATTTCGCAACGCAAATCAGAATACGTGACAACACGAACAATTTGCTCGAAAACCCGATAATTGAATATTCGACTGCGGTTATTCCGTGCATTACATTGAGTTTAATTTCCAACTCATGTTTCCCAACATTGGTTAACCTCTAATGTCGACTAAATAGATAGATTTATCTGTATGGAGCGCTACAACTATGACTAATAGACAATAATAATTATGGCAGAAAAGTAGGTGAATGTATATTAATGTAATTTCGTAAGTGTCGCATGTATCGATTTCTCACGGCGCTGGCGTTACCTATGCCTATGTACCTTATGAATTTTTCAGCCTTTTAGTTATTTCAAAATCACTGCATCGATGCATAGCACCCAGTACAACTATGACTAATAGACAATAATAATTATGGCAGAAAAGTAGGTGAATGTATATTAATGTAATTTCGTAAGTGT
>DWBW01000135.1:0-12608 GCA_018231125.1 Spialia spio | reverse complement strand
AGCCGGAAGACTTTTATTTCCTACAAATTACTTTACTGCGACGTCCCTGAAGCCGGACCCACCCTACAACGTCGCAGAGTTACTAAAATAAACAATGGTGGAATAGACTTTTATCTCTATGAGACGACGATAAAATTACTTGCTCTAATATTACATGCAGGCGAAAAGAATGCTGCATCGTAAATTGTTTGAGTCCATGACGTCTGCGTGCACAGCGAATTAGCATTGGGGTTCAAAGAACTTAATTATCACTCATTAGCATTTAACTACATCAGCCATCTGATATAAGCGATACGTCAATGATTCATCAATCAATTAGCACATTATCACTAGTCTAGTAGTAGCTAGGGAGATTAGTTCTGATCGGATTGCGATGTATTTCCATAATGAAAATAATCGGATGTTATCTATGTAAGGGGTATCTTTGTCGTTATCGTTATGGTAATTTGTAAGATTCATTGATATAAATAAAATCAATTAGCTATCTATTATATAATTTAATACAATTTTGTATATTGGTACAGAATACCTACAGAATCTCATCTCATCTCATGCAATATCAGATTTAGTCAACGAAATCAGACATTAATATAACATCACTAAAACAAAATCCTTCCTTGTGTTTGTTTAAAAATGTGTACGTACCAAATGCATTTTAGAGTTATGCATTTTATCCTGGAATTATATTATGGTACCTACTTAACTTACTCTTTTGGAAAATAAAAAAGTGCAACAAGTGACGATGCATAAAAAGAATGCATTTGAATGCAATGGACTGACATGATCGGAATACAATAGGTACCAAAGTTTGTAAACCCTTGCGAGTTGTGATGTGAATGATAACAACTGTCTGATATAGGTACAAAATAATTTTCAATAACTCACAATATAGTTTATATTGATTATACCTACTAATAAGAACATAACTTTTAATGACTTATTTCAAAGTAGATAAATTGGCAAATTATATTGACAGTTGATTTAAATAATTTTACGACAATATAAATCGAATTGAATCCAAAAAAGTCACTAAAACCCATCAATAATGTTTTGTGCAGTGCGTAGGATCCTATGCCTATCTAGACTATTAAGTGTTTTTTATAGTGTCATTGTTTGCGTTTTTAAAGTTGTGGTGCTATTTTTATAGGAGTCATGGTGTCGCCGGTGGCGGCCTACACGCCGTTCCTTCTACACAAGCGTATGCGCCCATGGATCAAAAGCGACACCTACAAAAATCGAACAAGACAAATCTGACGGTAAGGAGGATGTTATTGAAAGATTAAAACGACATGTAAACTTTAGGGATAATTTAATACAAAGTTAAGATACCATCACCAGGGCTACAGTACAGTGCATTGGATTCGAAATATTCGCTAAAAGTAGTATCGTATCGTATTCCTAAAATCTAAATAACATACATTATAACACTAGATATTTATATGATTTCACATTTACAAGCAATAATTTAATAGCGTTTTGAATACAGATCACAATGTGTAAGCAAAAGCCTAATATCTAGTCATATTACTTAGACTTATTACTATTTAAACTGTCATAACATGATTCCAACACTTCGAATTCTTCAAATACCATTTCGCCAAATTTACCGGTCGGTACTTTGTTCTGATCAATATTATCATTAACATAATAATATTTCTTTTCAAAGCTGTGTGAGTCACTAGTTTGTTTGTCGATTGATGTTGAATTTCTTCGGCTATCAGAACGATCTTGTATTTTCTCGTCAGTGTCCTCCTTTGCGAATTTTTGTAAAAGATTCTGAGATTGCTCAGTTTTTGACTTTTTTGAATTTAATTTGCTTTGTTCAGATATGACAATTTGAACTTTTTTCTCGTCGCTGTTTTTTACTTCGAATGGAGTTTTTGCAACACCTTTATTGTAACTTTCTAGCCGACAAATTTTATTTTTAACGGAATTTTCTTCCTCATTAAATAGTGGTGGATCTTCTGTTTGAGAAAACTGCTTTCTGTATTTTAATCTGGGGTTCTTATCATCTGTGCCAGTTAGTTCAAGCCTACTGCTGCAACTATTCGATTTTACTAATTTAAATTTAAACCCTGGAAAGTTTTCTGTCCTTTTATTGTTGTCTTGAGGTTTAACATTCCCTGATGATTCTGACAATATTATATTGCTATTACGTTTGTCTGGTGACATATTCTTATGTTTGTCCGCGGATAAACAAGAACATTTATCACCTTTGCATTTAGTTTGACAAGAATAACAATCTCTACTACAATTTTTTTGTAAACTTTTAATTTCATCCATGATGGCTTTAGTCATTGGACTTACGTTTGAGCCAGTCTTAGAATTAAGGACTTTGCCACCGTAGTATGTCACTGATGTGCCACATTCTCTAATTTTTTTCAGTATGTCAGGACTAACATATTGACTCTCGCAGCAAAAGTCCTGATTTACAGAGTCACACAAATATTCGTCACTTGAACTGTATACGTTATCTTTTAATTTCTTTTGGGAATATGGGCTTAACCCCTCTGTATCGTAATCATTATTAGAGCTTAGATCTCCACTAGATACACCACTGGAGAGACTAGCATTATCCCATTTTTTATTACTAAAATTTGTGTCAATAGTCAGTTGTCGTATTACTTTTTTTCTTCCACCTATTTTGCTTCCTTTTGTTTCTTCACTAAGATTTCTATATGATGTTGCCCGTCTAGTTAGACCTACATTTTCTTCTACAAGAGGGGGATCTTGAGTCATAGGATTCTTCATTTTCAATGTATCTTCGAATAAATTACGTACTTTTTTCACTGTATCTGGATTTGGCAATTCTTCTTCTATTATTTCCTTGTTTACTCGTATTGGATGGTAAAAAAAGTGTCTTCGTATAGCATTCTTAGATTTATCCTGCGTGGAGTTATCGTTCTTCTTTAAAAGCGTGGGTGGAATCTTACAGGTATCAGTGTTCGTGTTTTTTCTTGGTGCTGGTTCCACCTTAGTCCGGACAGGTTCAATTATGACAATGTTATTGTTAACTAGAAGTTCTTGAAAGCTATAATCTTGTAGATACTGTAATAGTCCATCAAACTGGGCTTCCTTTCGATAATTTGCTATCATGCTATTTTTGAATAATTCAGACTTCATAACTTTATATCGAACATGATCAAATTCATCGTAATTTTTATCCCATTTAGCTTTTATAAGAGTAGCTTGAGTCTTCTTGTTTTGGTCTTCACTACTTAATTCTACTATTTCAATTTCCGGTGTGTCTCTACACAAATCAAGTTCAGATTTCCTTACAATCTTCTCTTGTTTTGGCATATCATAGATGGTAGTGTTAGATTCTTTAAAAATTTTCTCAACTGGTGTTTCTTCAATTTCGGAATCACTTTTTACCTTTTCGGTTTCGTCTTTCCAAAGTTGAAGTTTCGTTTGACTTATTTTTCGTATACTGTCCACAATTTTAACACTTTCTAGAGATTTAATAATGCTTCCAACAGAGATTTCAGGAATACATTTACTGTTTTGGATATCGTTATTTTGATTGTTTTCTTTCATGTTTGCATTGCAAGCGACATTTGAATCGCTGCATTCGTCTTCTTTTTCTTTTATTTCTTGGTTGTTTGGGTTTTCAGGTGATTTGTCGATAAGCTTAGACCAATAACTTTTAACTGAGTTTATCTTCTCCTGATACTCAATATCAGTTTTTATAGCGTTATTTAATTTCTCTTTGACATTATTGTTTTCAACTCTAATTTCTTTGTTATTTTCATCTTTACAGGAGCCCCAATCTACTTTTATACTGTTTGTGTCTGTTTTCGCCAAATTATTTTCATCTGTGTTTGCAGATTGTTTTTTGTTTTTTGAATCAATCACTTGTAAAACTTGTGGTCTAGTCATGTTTTTATTTACTTTAGTAAATGTTAAGCTTTTACTATTATTTAATGGCTTGTCCTCTTTTATTATTAACTTAGCAGGTGTGTTGTCAGATGTTGGTTGTACGTAGGCTATTTTATTACAGGAATCGTTATTAAGTTGCGGAATCGTCTTTTTCACAACTTTGTTTAATTTAATAGTAATAAATGGATCCTTTGGTGTACAGTAATTTGCAAATTCGATTGACGATTTTAATTCTTTTTGAGATTTTGGCTTTTCTGAAGGACTGCTAAGTGGATTTTGAATAGACTTTTTTGTTGACTTTATGTCAGTGTTAAGTAAATCACTTTTTTTGTCTGTCAGTGCCTTTGTATTTTCTGTTGACTTTTGGTTTAAGGGAGGATTTATAACAATTGTTTGGTGACCACTTAAAGGTACAATAGCTATGTTAGATTCAGCGTTTGTTTTGAATGACTGTACTCTCGATAAAAGCGAGTCAATTTTATTTGTATCTTCTGAATCTTGATGATTAGGTTTACAGGCAGCCTTAGTATGTTTAAATAAATCAAGCTCTACCGAGTTTGGGCTAGGAATACGGAGTGCGTCGTGATCAGGTGGTTCCCGCTGACGTAGTGAATAGTGTTTTCGAACTGCAGTTCTTGCTTTCTTCTCCTTAATTTTCTTACAAATATTATCGTTTGAATGGGATTTAATAATTTTTATTTCAGGTTTATATATAGAAGTGCAATGTATGTTAAAACTCTCAGACTTTGTTATTAATTTATTATTTCGGATTGTTCCTTCTATTTCATTTATTTCACGTTCGTTTTGATGAGTAACAGAATTGTAGAAACTAATTTCCTGATCCTCAACATTGGAACTTTCAATAGTGATTATAGATTTTAAATCATCCTCAAGTTTTGTATAGTTTTGTAAAAGAGGCGATGCCGTATGTTCAACAATATTAATATTTTCGTTAGGATGTGTATAATTTATTTGTATTTTGTTTAGTTGGCCGTAATTTTTGTTACACCTGCTTGAATATACGTCTTCGAAGTTATTTTCTGCCACTTCATAAGTATTTTCACAAGGTATATCATCGGGGTCTTCTTCTCTTAACTGCGCATCAATCCTTTCAGATTTCCTTAAACATTTACTTATGTTTATGTCAGGTAGTGAATAATATTGATTTTCTATCAATGTTGTAACGAAAGGCTCTGTCGTTATGTTTTTCGAAGAACTACAACTGATATTATTGTAATTGTCACATTCGATGTATGTGTTACTTACATATGTTTCGTTGTTACTTTGTTTATTCACTTCCCTAAAAATATTGCTATTATTGCTTAAAAGTGAATCTCTTCGTAGATCTGCAAATGTCTTTTTTTTCTGAACTGTTGTATAAATAGGATCAGGTTCGATGGCTTTATTTTCAGGTTGTATTGTATGTTGCTCGTCAACACTTTTTTTCAATTGCGAATCACAATATTCGTCAATTTTCTCAGCTAGAGAGTTAGCTAAGTACTCTAATTTATGCGATTTATCTGTAGAAGCTAATGAAATAGAAATGTACGACGTTATACTATCTGGTGGACTTGATATTGTTCCGTCGTTTTCTGACAAAACTGATTGGTTGTCAGGATCTTTTTTATCCTCCTTAATTTCATTTACAGATTTTGAGACTGCTGGCGATACTACAATTTGTTTATTTTTAACAGTCGCAACGTCGTGCAAATCTGTGTTTATAGAATCAGCGTTCTTTAAAATGCCCTTATTATTTTCTGGTTTCAATATTGTTTGATTACCTTTACTTAAGGATTTAGGTGAATCGTTTCTGGATCTAATTTTATCTCCTGTGTCACTTTCGTGATCATCTGTTGTTATGTACAAATCTTTACCTGGAGATGGAATAGACCTTTCAGTTTCTGGTGAGCTATCTTTATAGTTCTTTTGGTGCGCCTCAAAATTATAATGTTTTCTTACGTAATTAGAGTCTAAACTATCAATTTCACTTGGATTACGTGAGTGGCCAATACTATCTTCAGAAAGGTTTGTTGGTTTGGTTTCTTCATTTAAATTTGGCCAACTTCCACTTATTGACCTGGATTGACGACTTTCTACTCTCGGTGGTGCGTCTTCTTTTTCAGATTTTTTATCTATACTACTGCGGTGACTAGTGGTATCATCTCCTCTTTGGCCGTTTATATCTCCAAAACACGACGCAGTACTATCAATGTAAATACCCTCTAAGACTTCTTCCTTTGTTTGGTATTTTGCACGACCAGGTAACCTGTAATGAATTGAATTAAATAAATTAGTCTTGGTTTTATTTTATCCGAACAATGTATTAAGTGAAGCATTATGTCCATTAACATTTTGTTCTTGTTAAACTTAACATAACCAAAAGTTAAGAATTTTGCGTAGCAAAAGGCGATGAAAATAAATGTGCAAAAATGGACGTACAATATAATAAATAGTATAATAAAATAATCTTAACTTTAATTTAGTTTTAGTAATTATTAATATTTGTATACCAAAATTGTTTAAATATGGCGGATTAATACTCTTGTAAAATAACTGTAATCATACCCATATTTGCGCAGATAAATTATTTCATTTTCATTTGCATAGGTGCCTACAACTCATAATAAGGTTAGTATTCATGGATATTACGCACATAACTAAGATAGAAGTAAAATATTATACAATACCAAAGCTAGAATTTAATTTCTTTAAAGTGGACCGTAGAATAATACCTAGGTAAAAAAAAATATACAAACCTGTCTCTAAAGCACGGCTTGTCAAATAATCTGGCACGAGGAATTAGCTGTGACCGTTTACTTTTGCCGTGATTTTGAATTTGAAGGTCTGTGAAAGTCTCTTCTCTTATGACAGCTAAACTACGGCTGCGTCTTAGATTGGATCCTTCAAGTTCTTTATGCTTGCACAATCTGCCGTAATTTCCACTGAACTCGGTATCGGAATTGGAAAACCTTTTTTGCAGGAGTTCTTCTGCTGCTCTCGATCGCGTTAGGTGTTGATAAAATTCGTCTTGAGGTAGCTGCACGGGAAGCTTGTAATATTCTGCAAGCTTGCTTTGATATTTTTCGTGCTTTTTGCTTTTATTTTCACAGATTTCTTTGTCCTTTTCTTTGCTCTTTGACAATTTCCTCTTTTTGGGCCGTTCTTCTTGACTTTTCTTTGACTCGAGGGAGCTGCGCGAATTGTCAAACTCTAACGTTTCTGCGGGATTTTCGAAATACTGTATATCAGCGACGGTGTTTGCTGCAGATTTATGTTCGTCCTGACTCGACTTCCTTTCGACAAGTTCTCGGAGGCGGCTTCTTGTGGAACTAGTGTTGGAAGTGACGCTCTCTGGCCGTTTAACGAGATACTCTAAGTTTGACGACGACGAGCGTCTGAAGAGGCTTGTCTTGATCGACCCGAAGTCGCCTTCGTCTTGACAAGAAGCCGCTGAGAAATTTTGAGTCCTTATACGGTCAACGTGATTCTGACTAGAATACGACGCGACCGAGTCCACCGAGTGCCTGAAATATAAAAAGCCGCAGATTAGATTAAGAAGACAGCTCACGATTATGGAAAGATAGTAATGTTTGCAAAAGTTATCTTCAATGTTGGTGGAGTCATGGTTTTTGTACGTAATGTTAAGGCTAATATTGACATAAGACGCGTGGGAGTAATATTATAACATTATTTAAATAAACAAGAAACGGTGATACGATGTCACTAAGGGTTTTTATAGTTTAAGTACTGTCACATATAAACCCGACACAAATGGACTTTACAACTGGGTTGCTGTTGGCAGCTGGCCACAAGCGATTAGACGCGTTGGTTGACAAAAACATCATTTCTTTGCAATGTGTACCAGAAATTCTAAATATATTTTGTTTTTTCGTGAATGATTCCAGATCATGGAAGCTTTGATCAAAATTCCAGTAGGTACTGCTTTTCTTTCGACTCAATATAAATATGCGGGCTGGAAGCGCCAACGATAAAAATACTAAACAGATGAGTAGTATTTCAGGGCAAGCCTCTTTTTGAACCTAATTTACGCTAACGAAGAAATCATAGAATTGACCCGCTTCTAAAATTGTTCGGCTGCTATTTATACCGTGACCTGCTTTTCTTTAGGAATCTTGCATATAAATATTCTTTAATCCATTATTTTAGTTAACTAATTTCATTCAAGATTGTTAAGAATGTGATGGAATGACATGGTTAAGTGTTGCGGTAGAAAACATTGACAGAATGACACCAGTATGTGCAATTAGATATAGTGCTTCCGAAAGGTAATTAAACACCATTAAAATAGACGACAACTGCAGCGCTTGAGAAGATGCCAATGTGGCGACGCCTTTTGTGATGTGATAAATGTCTGGCGTTTGGAGTTCGACATAGAAGAAAAATATAATGTATGTGACTACGCTTAAAATTTTGTTTGAATTGTCTACTTAATTTATGACTATGAATTACTACAGTACAGATTCTTACGATATACAGATATTTCGTTACGCATACGCAAAAGACTTTCAAATCTTTTCTAGTTATTACAAACGTGTAACAAACGTGTAAGGGTCTAATAAATTAATCAACATATATGTATCTGTTCACATACTAGGAGTAATTAAACTTAATATGAAAGCAACAGATCACTTCGAAACTAGAAACTACGCTAATTGTATCTAAATAAGATGATTTGAAAAAGCTTTAACTGGAGATTATCTAAATAAAAAAGGAGCTGTTACGTACAAGACTTAAGTAAAGTAATTGGGTTTTCCGAACCGCAAGAATACCCTTCATAAATTTTTATGTGCTCGGGAAATTGCGGAAGGTCGCCTTTAGAAAGGAATCTACAATATGACTCTAATTTTCAAAAGAATTACGGCATTACAGATGCATTGCGGTCGGTCCGTACTTCCTCTCGTCTGAATACTTTTGTGGTACCAAAAGGTGGCACTGCAATGATGTCATTACTTTGATAATACCAGAAATTTTACGTTTATTATTCCTTTAACAAGACTTATTTAAATTGCAAACTTATGCGAATAACTGATAACATTTAATGGTATTTGGGGAATAATTAAGTGATAATACGAGTGTTAATTGTATTAAATTGATTTGGCATTTCTTTATAAGTAACAATTTTAAAGCTATTCGTACCTACACTACCTACGTAATTGGTGTATTTCGTGAGTAATAGACGTACCTAACACAGGTTGCATTTGCTAACTTGAGTTGTACGATACATGGTGTTTTAAATAATGTATGTAATGTCGCCAGGTGCGTGTTCCAGTAAAGTTCCAAGTTTATTTTCGGTAGGTAGTAAAATTGACGAAACCCTTGCAGTTTTAATGATTAAGGAAAGACTTTTATTTGTCTATATGCGTGTGTGAATGTTAATCAAGTTTAGTAACACGCATTATAAAAAGTAAAAGGTTAAGATGTAAATACTATAAAATTTATTTGATTTTGTAAAGATGATAGCAAGTTTATTTATATTTAGTACCTGCTTGAAGCTTGCAGCCACGAAGTTTGTATCTCATCATGATTAATTGTTAATAAGCTCGTCTCTGATGAAATAGCTTGTTACTAATGTATTGTGGTTTATAAACATAGTATCTCTTGAGTTCAATGCTAGTCTTTTTAAGAGGAGATACATGATATAAAATATGAACAGCCTCTAAGCCCACAAAGCTGACCTACTTAGCCTAATAATCTATATGCATTTCAATCCACATTTTCATGCTTTTTTATTTCTTGTCCTACCAATTCAAATTATCGCGATGGTATCTAATGCTTTCTAGTAAACTGCAAATAGTACAGAAAGAAGTTATCTTGTTTGTCGCTCAGTAAAAAGATCAAAACTATAATGGCGGTGGTTGCAAAATTGGTTGGCGATTGCATATTTTTCTCTTTGCATGAGTTGAACATTCTCGCGACCTAAATTATGGCCTTTCTGCCGCGGATCAAATGTTATCGTCAACGTGAAATATCTTTGCGCTAATCTTTTAGATAAAAATAGTGATGCTTATTTACAGTCAGTGACGTTGATGCCATGTTATGATCTGATAGAGTTCGGGATCTGGAGTTGTAGTGAGTTTTTCACGGTGGAAATGTGGTATGTGGCTTCTGGAATAATATTGGATGGAATCATCAAAAAATCAGAAGACGAAAAAAAGAAGATAAATATTTAGGAACTATAGCTTCATATTAACCTACTCTTATTGTTCCTAAAAGTATTTGGTAAAATGAAACGAATCAGTAAATTAAATTTTACTATTTTCCCTCCTGCGTAATATACTTAAAATAACACCGCATTCACCGCGCTGCATGCTAATGTTTTTTATTAAACTTCTTATTATAGTTTTCACAATTTTCACAATACCAACATAATAAAACGCGTCATCTACAGCGTCCTAAAAGTAGGTACTTTGCTTCAAAGTCGCATCGTTTATCTTTTTTTTTTATCACGAAAGTTGAAACAGTATGGAACTATGGACTAAACGATGACTCAAACGGCCTTTGCTGAGGTTATTCAGGTAGATAAAGAGGTACAGATTTGTTCAAGTTTTCGCTTAAGTGATTTAATAGATTCGCTTGAGAGGTCTTGAATGAGTTACCTATCACTAATACTTTAATAATAGACGACAATCGAAGATTTCCCTTAGATCCAGCAAGCCTTGTTATTGTGAAAAATACAATAGGTTACATCATTATACAAAAAAATGTTTCAGGTAGAATATTTGATTGATTAGTCGTTGTTGATTGTACCATTTATTAGTACTTCAGTTTTCATGTCAATGTAACATTTCTTTCCTTGATTATTACGAGTATAAACACTTCCTTATTAGTGACCTGAATAATTCCTACAGTTACCGTGGTTACAGCAATTTTCGTGCCTCCCGTATTCGTGACCTCCGGGGTCAATGTTCGTGGTTGATTTATTATCAGATTCGACATACCTACCTATACTACAATGGTACGCACCAGCTTAATTATGGTCCATTTATATTTGTATTAAGTGCCTAAAACATTCTTTTATTTAATTGCTGTCTGATACGAACCAATTTACAAATACATACCCATAAAAATTGTTTCTACATATTTTCGTAGTTATTAATTTATAAATCGGTTATGCTAACTTAACATAAGTACTTATTATGATAGTCACATGACACCTATTCCACTCATAACTTGGGAAAAAAAGACAGTCACTTTTTTAAGAATCACTGTCATCACAGAATTTCATCCTTTGAATAATTGCACCGCCTGAGCTGACAATATAAATTTGTAAAATGTATGTGGTGCGGTCAAAGTTTTTTTGGCATCACTATCAGAGTTGAGCATTTTTAAATATAGATAACGTAAAGATAGACTGTTGGCAATACCATCACGCTTATTCCCGGACTTGAAATACATAAAACTAGATCTGGTGAACAATGTAAACATTCTGTGAATTAATTGTTGAAGTAGACGAGTACAATCTCGCGTGACTGGCATACGATGTTTTCTTTGCGATTATTTTTGTCTTTACACGTTTACATATCAATACTGATTTCTATTTACTGCTATTTAATTGTTTCGCTGAACAGGCGCTATTCAATCAGGTGTAGAAATTTTAGTTTATTGAATATTGATTCAGTGTCTAGGTCAGAGTATCTGGCGCGCTCACACGCTGTGTCAATAAACATGCCTACAAGCAAAAAAGTATAGCTATGGCCGCGGGCGTAGCAAACAAAAGTGCTATCACGGTTGGGTCGCTCGATTATAGCTGTGAATATGATGATAACTTTTTATAAGCGTCCGCAGTGGCCGCCTTTCTTCCCGTGACACCCCAGTTGCGATCTGTGTTCGCGCCGCATTTTATCCATTTAACTTGTACATAAACACCAGCTATTAGTTCAATTAATTACTGTGTAGGAGTTCTAAGTATCTCAGACTATCCATCTCATATCACAGTAATATAGTTATCACGTACATACCTATTATTATATTGTCATGGTGGCTTTTAGGTTTATGAAACTTATGGAAAGCTTTATTGGGATGCCATTCATTGAGTAGGTAAACTATTGAAATAATTAGGGTAATCATATTTATAAATATCTGACTGTAGACCCGATTTGGATTACGAAATAATAAAAAAAATAATTAGGGTAGGGCTTATTTTCTGGTTTCTGTATGTAGGTAATATTTAGCTGTAAAAATGGTTACTGAACCATTACTTTTATGTCCATGTGTGACAATTTTAAAAACAATAATGTGAAAACGTAGGATTAATTAACTTCCCACACTTAAAGTTTATATGGTGAAGATGTCAGAAACTAATTCTTTTAGCATAATAATCGTTGTAAATACGTTAACTTCACTAAAATAACGCACACGCACACTACTACCCATTTTTACACACATAGCTACATGACATATGAATGACAGTTTACGTTCGGAATTCGCACGTCGCCGTTTGACATCAGCCAAAGTTTTAAAATAAAATTATGGTCGAATTTCGACCACAAGGCGATCACTTAGTACCTACCCTTAAAAGAACGAAACCTTAACCAATTTATATACTTCGGTAAATACATAAATACAGTAGGTATCTATACCAAATACACAGTGGTAAAATAAAAAGTTCTTAAGTAGGTTCTATACATTTTAACCAGGTGGTATTTAGTAGTTATAATTACATCACATAAAAGAAACAAAAAGTCTACTTACTTGTCACTTATCTAAAA
>DWBW01000134.1:0-12612 GCA_018231125.1 Spialia spio | reverse complement strand
AATCCGGATAAAAATTTATTGCTCCATATTACATTTACTTTTAGCTTGGGACCGTCAAAACTTAAAAGACTACTAGGTGTGGCCATAGATGTGTCCGGGAGTATATAATATCAAAAGATAATCAAATTTAAATTCAGCGTTACCACTGGTTTGTACGTACCTAGCCCAGTAACGTATTGTAGCGATCCGTCGTATCATCGAAGTACGTCAGGCATGCACTGCTAATCTAAGCACATTCATGAGATCTCAATTTCACTGCTCCAGTACATTCTGTGAACATACTAAGTTCCAATTCACCTATCATTTCAAATGCATTATGTTATGTTATGATACGTTACAGAATACAGCAATGCAATTTTTAATCAAAGGACATACTTATTATTATAGTCGCTTATAATTTATTATGTAATGTATCTGCATTGCATATTAAACTGCATATAAGCGAATAAAAACTAAGTTTTTTTGGTAGAGTCCAAATTAAAGCAGCAGGTCATTCCTGCTGGATTTAAAGAACATTTAAAAATGTAGGCAGTGTTTCATTCTCTACACGTAATTAACTATTAGATACTCGCAAACCGTTTTATGACTCCAAGTTCCTGTGAAAACAGCTGTGTAATGATAAGTATGTAAACTGATTTCCGTATCCTCTCAACATAAACATTACGTTTAGTGTATAGTTTATTTTTTATACATATGTAGGTATATTACATTTTTTCAAAAATAATTGGTACCTATCTTAAAAATTCAAAAATTATCTCATAATAAGATTACAGACATAAAAATCTAAAATCTCAGAATTCTGACTTCAATTTCCAGTGGGACAGGTTTGAAGATAGAAAGACATTTATGAATCCTTAGCAAAATTATAAATTGGCCTCGTGATACCAGTTATTTAAATTTGTTTCGTTAAATCAGTTACTCAAATACTTGTACAACTCTTCTTTTGTACAAAAGTTCCAAATTAGAGTCGGAATGATAATAACTTTAATGGATTTCGGGATGTTAGTATCTGCTGTCACGTCCTCGACTCGCGGTAGTCTTTCTTGTACTTAATTTAATTTATGTAATTTCCTATCTCTCTCTTTTAATAAGGAATAGAGACAGGTATTTGTTACGTATTTGTTATATATGTGCCAATGATATTTTGATTTTTTTTAATTTAATTTTAACATTGGGAATTTTTCTTTTATGTCATTTAATTAAATTCTTTCTTATATTAAATTATTTCTTTTTCCTTACTTTAAAATTGCTTATTGTAATTACCATAGCTGCAAACATGGACCTATTAAGGACTTTTAAATTCCGTAAAACTGTTCGCCGAGTGTAAAACAACATAAAAATTATTAAAATACGGTACCGAACCTGATCTACACTAGACGACTTATTCATACGAGAACAAGACGTGGAAATAAGGTATCGAGAAAGACATGGAAAACATAAACCAATTTGAAATTACCTCATTCACCGCGTTTTCACCTGACAACCAATAACATTTATCTGCTGCGATATTCATCACGTTGCGTCTTGCCAGTATAAAAAGATCAGGTCGAGTTGTTTAATTATTTTGTAACTCATCAAGGACGCCAAACTTCTTTTTAGGGTTTTTGTATTACATAGTATCATTATGCCGATAAAGTAGGTACGAAACTCAAAGAATATATCTATAATTTTTATCTATTGTTTATCAATGTCTACTAACTTAGTTATATTTAAAAATTTTGAAATGTACCTAAACTACCTACTAATATTGTTTTTGGGCAAAATATTAAACGTGCTCTTTTGTAATTCTCAGTCGATCTGTTATAAAAAATAAAATAGCATACAGCAAGGTAAAGCCTATTAATCAAATCGTATTTAATAAATAAATTGCTAATTTAAAAAAATGTTTTGGTAGGGACCTGATTATATTATAATTAAATCTACAAAATCAGCCCCTATGACACACATACTTTATCGTTATCGTGGAAGCAAATGAAGACAAAGTATCCAACACCTACCCCGCCTTCTTAGCTTAGGCGTCTCGGGTGTCAGAAGAGAAAAATGTAATATCCTTTGGGAAAACAGCCGGTGATAGCTCGCCCCGGTGAAAATAAAATATCCTCGGCGATTCCTTGCGATGAAAACATTTTTAACATACTTATTGTAAAGGCGGGATTTTAAGGAAAAAAGTTATTTAAGCTTAAAATTAAAACGCAAATGAATATTTTATTGGGTTCTCACTTGATTAATAATAGGCGTGTATTATATAATTTTTGTTTAAATTGGAAATGTCTTAAATCCCGTGCATTATACGAGTAGTACCAATAACTGAACAGTTTAAAAACATTTATTACTTTATTTAAGTTTTTATTCATTATAGTTTTTCATTATCCAATCACTCTTCTACAGAACTTGAAAAACCAAATAATGACAACGAACCTGTGGGTGGAGCAGTCGTGGTACGATTACAAGCTGCGGTGGGAGCCGCGCGAGTATGGCGGCGTGCACATGCTGCACGTGCCCTCCGACCACATCTGGCGGCCCGACATCGTCCTCTACAATAAGTGAGCCGGAACAACCATCAACCACTTACCTTATAAAGATCGATGCTAAATATGACTGGGTTGACGGCGGTGCGCAGAAGTCCTTTTAACTTCACTTTAAAGAAAAGGAACTGTTTTAATATTATAACTTTACTATTCTAACATTGTTACATAAGAAATGTAATGTTTATTAAGAAGATGAGTTTCGTGCAGAAATACAAAGAGATTACATATGTTTCAAGTTTGATATTATGTATTTTTTTCTCTTCAAAATAAATATTGGATGTCTCTCAAAAGATTAATGATACGAGTTGATACGCTATGAAATATTCATTACGACTTCTTCGCAGAGCTGCACCACATGTCGTTAAAATTATTTTTAGATAACTTTTACTATTCTTTTAAATTTAATTCTGTTTGTGTTTTCTAAACTTACACTAACATAACAAACAACACTAAAACATCACTTAAAACTTGGTATCACTTATGCATATTGGTGTTTTTATTATCTGTTCGTTAATCTAGTGCGGCTTAAACTAAACCAAAAAATGATTAAGTATTTCGTGGTTCATGAACATACATAATTACGAAAAAGGTATGTGTGCATAATTCCATTTTGTGAATGTGATCCGTTGCATCGTTTTTAGTACCTATATAATCTAAACCCTATCCACGTCCTTCCCAGACCATAATATGAATGTCGTAGCTTTGGTGTAATGACTAACCCGGTACTTACCTATTGAAAGTTCACTAAACTCAAGTTGAATATCCTAAAAGTAATAGGTACTGTCTAAACTGCAGAGTTAACTATTTCTAACTTTCCTCTCGCATTTACTTCATTTTCATTCATCAATGTATTCGTTCGAACATTAAAACACGTAGATAAGACCTTCACTAGCTATAAAACACGTAGGACTGATTACTATAATCAATATTGATTTTATGTTCTTAGATAGACCCCCTTCCCTAACAACCTTCACAGCGGGGTAGCGATGGGTAATAATGGATGCTTTTATTAACTTAACTACTATAACACTCTTTATTTAGTCCCGTAACATAAATTAAAAATTTAAAGTTACATTATGCAAGGAACATGTTGTGACACACGCGGTAAATATAAACTTTAAAAAATATACTTCGTAAAAGAAAAAATTAGACTAAATTTAATCCGTAGCTTTACCAGTACAAGTGATGTGCTACGCGAATTCCCGGCTCTTCCTGTTATCTCTACGCAACATTAAAATTTGGCGTAGTTGCTGCTACGCTCTACGATTTGATGCTACGTTGGTTGTCTACGTAATCGACTATAAGCTACGGAGAACGTAGCTAAGCGACGTGTGCTTTGCTGTTACAAGCGTTGTTTTTTTTTCCTAAGAAATCAAAATTTAATCAAATTAACGCAAGAATTGACCAAAAATGCATGGAATTAACTAAATCAAAATTTAACCAAACTTAAATCAAAATTTAATCAAATTAACGCAAGAATTGACCAAAAATGCATGGAATTAACAGTAACAACGTCAACACGAAATAAATATGGTCGCTAGACCCTCAGGTTTCAAAAATGTTTTGTAGATAATGCTTTATGTCTTAGGGCGGCCTAACAAACATTATTTTCTATCCAACTATCATTGCAAGGGAGATATTATTTTTCGAAAGGAGGTAATCATGGTTGCATTTATTAATAATAACTCATTTTCTTTAAAAACTACGGTTTTCTCTTTTAGCCGAATTTTATTTGCAAAATGTTGTGTATAAACTACAAATACCTAGACATAATATTTTAAAGAAAATCTGAATGAGAGGCCTAATTCTATCCACTGGGCTATCACAGCTGGTATAATTATGAAAGGACTTTTAAGATCCGCTATACCAATAACAACAGAAGCCATTGTGGAGATACTGTACAGAACTTCGAACAATGACGGCGAAACTCTCAGAAAAACGGCCCCGACTCGTCAATCGATCTTTGTCATTTTGTGTTGCTCCATCGTGCCATCACGAAATTCTCGTACTCAAAGACTGCTCGAAGGAACAAATGCTATTAAAAACCATCCCGATTTTATGGCAATTTTGTAATTTTTACTGGACGTCGTTATTAAAAAAATTCAAAGATTTTGAAGACTTACTTAGGTATAGCATAGAAATTTATATCTTTTAATTGAATTACCTACGACATTATAACAGAACTAGATAAGAATAAGTATTTTATTAATATACTACAATACGATAATAAGTATTTTTTTTTATAAAACCAAGTATTTTACGGTCTAAACTCTTTTTCTGTTTAAGAGGATATCTGTGCATAGTTATGAAAAGTAATCGTTTGATGATGAAGTATTATTTTGTAAAGTACATACATACCTACATAATTCTCATCTACTCATAATCCTTGTTTATCTTAGTGAACAGTTATTCAATCGTCTATAAGTACTACTGTTTTATGTAAATGTTACCACTCTCGTTTAAAAGGTACCATAATTGAACAAATAGAGCGAACTCTTTAATGAGTAGGTACAGTGCTCGTTAGGTGTGTCCTACGTGTTGTGCGTAAATTCAGAGTATATAATCAGCATGAATATAAAAGTGTTCGTGATAATAATTATATTTTTACACTCGGTAGGAAGTTAAATTTACTGTTGTTTATTTTATTCTTTTCTATTCTCATATAATACGGTTTTCAATACTATATTTTCTTTAAATTTTAGGTAATGTGTGAAGCTACGATAAGAGATAATGGGCTAGGTTTGATAATCGATAGAATGAGAATTGGAATGAACAAATTAATAAGTGATGTTAAAACTGACTTAGAGACAATTTTGGATCGTTCGCTTAATGCTTTGGATATGCTAATTAAGCAAAATGCATGACTGACTTCCTCACAATGCAAAATCAGGTGTCGTATTGAATATGTAAAATAAAGTAAAATTACAAGGCACTTCTATAGAAGACGTTAGTACCTTAATATATTTGTAATTTTAAATTATTTAATAGACGGCAAAACAACAGCCAATCACTTTCAGTGCTCACCCATCCTCTTTGCACTCCTACTTTACTGAATGTGCACGGTTTTTCTTACACTTATATGACCTTAGTTCAATCAGTAGGTCTAATTATGTTCTACAGAAACAAAATATTACTGACTGAGTAGTATTATAATTACAGGATCTACCATCACTTTATCAAATCTTTTAAATTAAATTAATATTTTATCAAAAATTTTAAATTATAAATAAGAATTTTCATTGACACAATTATTTCAGCCCACTCAGCTAGACATTGTATAGTTTTAACAGTGAAGATGAAGTTTATTATGAAAAAAAATTTAAATTTTTAATCAGTAGGTATGTAAAACAACAATACTTGCTAATGTTATTAATTTAAATACATACCTCTTGAAATTCACAAACGTACATACTGCGTAGTAGGTGGTATTACACTTGTGCACACATTACAAATACGTAGGTAAGTAAAATACATTGAAAACATATTACGTAGACACAATAAAATAACATACTTAGTTGATCAATTAAACACTTAACTAGTATCTAATTTACAGAATTTGTTTTTATTTTAATTAATCTTTATAACTTTTTTAATTAAATAAAACTAATGATCACTGCAGATTAGAGTTTGAAAACTATGCAACACAAATACCTACTATTAATCGGCCGTCGTGATCGTATCCAATAAAGACTGAGAATAGGGCCGCGTGCGGCTTGTAAATATGCGTTAAAATTGCAGTGCCGACGGAAACTTCGAGGTAACTTTGGCGACCAAGGCGACCATCTACCACCAAGGGCTAGTCGAATGGAAACCCCCCGCCATTTACAAGTCTTCCTGCGAAATAGACGTGGAATATTTTCCGTTCGACGAGCAAACGTGTGTTCTTAAGTTCGGTAGCTGGACGTACGACGGATTCAAGGTAATTACGCGAGGCTTTCAGAAGGCTCTCGCTGACTGCTCTGTTTGTCCGCAGCGCCGACGGGAACTACGAGGTGACGCTGATGACCAAGGCCACGGTGTACTACAACGGCATGGTGGTGTGGCAGCCGCCCGCCGTCTATAAGTCGTCCTGCTCGATCGACGTCGAGTTCTTTCCTTACGACGTGCAAACCTGTGTGCTTAAGTTAGGCAGCTGGACGTATGACGGCTTCAAGGTGACGCCCCGCTGTACGCTGCTTGGCGCCGCGCGCGCGGGTCGTAGCGTAGGGCCCGCCGCCGAGGCCGATGTCCATGCAGTAGCTTGTTGGCTCGAACGTAATTCGTCGTGTTATTATGTTAATTTTGTCCATGTGGTATGTTACTCACTTTTACATATTGACTGTACGCGACGGCGCAGTGTGACGGTGTAGAGCGCGCGAACTTCCGCGCCGCCCGCTCTCGCCGCTGCTCGCGCCTTTAGCTCTGATATGTCGCAAGTTAAATATAACTATTGCAATGACGATGTTTTAACGTATGTGGAGTAGCAGTATGTCGACGTGCGTGTCCACGAATGCTCCAGTTTTCCACGGTCGGTTCCACTTAGTTCGATCGGCCTCCCTCGCTCGACACGGAAAGGTATAAAATTTAAACAGCCAGGTGATATGGGATGCAACATCACACGATTCGATCCCTCCCGAAGCCTTCCGCTCCGAATGAGCCATTCCGCGCTAAATATTAGATACCTATTATTATTTCTTGATCGGCTAGTATAAAGTTGATCGCTTAGATGAAAGTGACCAGAGTAACGTGTTCTACGTTTTAGCTGCGCGGAGCGGCATATTTCGGAATTCACACACCTTTCCTTAGCTGGCTCCGCTCGCGCCACACACACACGCTGACACAATGTCCCGCCACACTGAGGCTTGCTGCATGCTCCTTATCTATCTGTGTACAATCCACTCACCGCATGATTCCAGCTTGACCCCCGACCAATTGCATTCCCGATCACAGCGGCCGCCAGCCGCAGACTTTGGCCACGGCTCTTGACACAGCTTCACACGAACCTACACGCGAACAGGTTAAGCACAGCACGTGGAGATATTTCAAATGATGTTCACATCTGTGGCTCAACACACTTCTGGGCATAATATGTCATCATACTACATATTTTATACCTTTCCCTATTAGCGACTTTTAGTGGCTGTAAGAATTCAGTGTCGCTGACCATTGCATGAATTATAAATCCATAATAACAGAACAAATGAATAAATTATCCCACACAATACAGACATGGAGTTCATAGTGCACACAATCTATACTAGATGTTTACTGTAGAATGTTCGGGTCGTCGAGTGAAGCGAAATGTAAATTCATTTCAATCGGCGAAACGCTCATGCATGCAATTCGATACACTTTAATAGCTTGCGCCTGATATCAACTTTCTGGCATTTTTTCACGATGATAAAACGATTGGAAATTATGAAAAGTTAGTACGTTAAGTATCTTCTGACACGTGTAACGTGGTTGGAATGAGGCGCAGAGCTGGAGGAGGCCGCGCGGCGGCCGCGTGTCGCCGCCACGGCCGCGCGGCCCCCGTCACACACACGCGCGGCGGAGCCGGTGCTTCCGATCTCCTTTACGCAGTTTTACGAATTGCTTTCAGTGGAGTCCACAAGCCACGTTTACTGTTTTTCAAGGTGCATTAACGATCTGATAATCATTAGATAGATTCTGGGCAAAACTTGGGAAGTAGACTCCGCCATAGCTCCTTGAAAACTCGAAATTTTGAATATAATAGGCGTTTTCTGTGTTTGCGCGTTGGTATTACTTCGCATGATTCCAAATGTCGTTGTTACGTGTCTATGGATAAGTGTTTAAAGAGTCGTGTCCTAAAAGAGATTTTTAAAGTGTTGTTAACAACTTCTTCAGTACAGGTACATCCTACTTGGCACACTTTGTGGTTTGATTTTCTGTTCGACATTATTGTTATTCCACCACTTGGATAAATACGTTCGAGTTCCGACAAAATTCTAAGTGTTAGTGTTTAGTCCAGTAAGATTTTAACCTTGTGAATTAGTTGATTTTGCTAAATCTTTCTACACAAACCTACTAATATTGTTTTATAGGCTCACATGGTGTGACAGGGTGCATGTATCAAATAAATAAACTAACTAAATTAAAAGGATATTTTTGGAATATCTGAATAATAAATAGAACTGTGAATAAATATAATTTTACGATAGAGCATAAACAAAAAAAAATTGTTATACCTAGTGCCAACTATCCGAAAACTATCCTAACAATCTCTGCTGCACCTGCTCTACGTAAAATTGTATTGTGTTTGTTTAAGTAGAAAACTAAACAACAGAAATGGTAAAAGCTTACATATAAAACTGATTAATTAAATTAACATAAATTAAATTTTAATGCATAATGTGTGTTTGTACTTTATGTGTGTTTAGGTGTTGCACAATTATGCTGATTTCGGTTTGCTGGAATTTAATGCTAATTTAAGTTCTAGTGACAGTTTTATTCAAAGTTTCGATAGTAATTTTTAACGACTAAATGGGATACATAAAATTTTTATCAGTTAATTGTATACCACAAGTAAATTATGATTTAATTATTATAAGTACATATTTATAAGTCTTAAAAAAGATAAAAAGATCATTTAAGTCTGCTAAAACACAGTGCAGACTACAGTGCAGCATAATGGTATAATGAGGGTGTGTGCAGGTGGATCTCAGGCACATGGACGAGCAGTCGGGCAGCAACATCGTGTCCGTGGGCGTCGACCTCTCCGAGTTCTACATGTCTGTGGAATGGGACATCCTCGAAGTCCCTGCTGTCAGGTTGCTCATCTTTTTTAAATAATTTAAAACCATATTAATCATGCTTTGCAGCTATAACAGTAACAGTCATATTAATATTAGCCTCCTATAGGAACTTAGATATCTAAAATGATAGAGTTTCAGTTTACTTTCAAAAATTAGTTTTAAGTACGAGTATCTAAGTACTTACATTTTTTACTTACTTACACACATTTAACATGTTATTTCAAATTTTAAATTTGAATTTAGTGTAGATATAAATTAAACTTTTGCAGCGAAATAATTGTTAGTATGTACTCGTAGGTACCTAACAGTAATTGAAGCGAGGTTTCTGTTTTGCACTTTTGCATCATGAAGTTGCACTCAGGGGCCCTTTATAATAATTGTGGCGCCCTAGTTTACCTGGCTACTTGTGCCCCTTCGTTTAACACTTGACTTCACTTCATTATTTTTCCTTTTATCTCTTACATTTCGATACAATTACAAGCCACTCTATCTATGTAGTCGAAATCAATTTCTCGAGTAAACCGAAAGTCTGCCTTAAAGATGCATTATGCAATACTGGTCGAAATAAAATTCTAGGTATAGTTTTATCTACATATCTAACATCTGGGACAAATAAAAAATCTATTATAAACCGACAATAGAGCTCTATCAATTCGTTTTTACCAAATGTGTGTTGTGTAAGCAAAGCTTTTTAATAATGACCGGGTTTATAGACTGGGAAAAGGTAAATAAACACTTATTGATCAAAAGGTACGTGAGTTGTCCCCTTGGTACGCGGCTCGGCCCGGCTATTACCCGCAGCGCTTCGACGACTCTCCAATCTCGTTATTAGCCCATTCGGCTGCCAATCGCCATGGGATTCACGGGATAGTCCCCTGACACATATATTACAATATTACCTTTCAATTACACATATTACCTATTACCAACCTTCTTTGAGAGACTGATTTTTAAGCATTGAACTATTGATTCTAATGTTAACGTAAGAAATGAAATGAAATAAAGTTGTTTATACTCATTTATTGTAGGGAAATTACGTAGGTAGGTATATACCTAAATTATACATTTAATGAAGGTCAGACCAATTATTAGTTCCCGATAAAGTATACCTACTTAATTGAGTTTTTAACAGTTTTCTTCCGTATGGACAAACCTAAGATTTTTTGTTATAAGACCGCTTTTTAATTTAAATATATATAATTTTCAAAATATTAAAATTAATAAGTAAGCATATAAGTACACATTATGCTGAGACGAGAAGAAAACTTTTAGGTATGTAGTACGAATCTATGACGACCCTTCTACATACGTGCGTACACTATAGGCAGTAGGTACGTACCTACGTACAAATCGCATTTCACATGCCTAATCCGCAACTCTCAGCTCTCAGCTACATATGTAGGTACGTTGGGTAGGAACTTTATCTGCTTGTATAGAATAATACCTACCTACTACATGTTAAAGGATAATAACTTTTTTAGTGTGTTGTGAAATGTTAAAGGAATTTTATTTAGTTCATTTCGGTAGGTAGGTAAGTATATGCTATGTACCTTTCAATTATTTATCTACGATAAGTAGCTAAGCCATTTTGTTTTTAACAATCTTAGGATAGCAAAATAGAAATTAAATTTTGAGATCTCTATCTATCTAAATCCTATTGCTTAGTTAAAAAAAGTAAAGCGGATGCAATATCTTATCAAACATGACACGCACTGTGCTATTATGTGACGCACAGTTATTTAAAACGGAAAGGAAGCGACCGTGAAAATTTTCCTCTAGGGGATGGGGATACGACTTTTGAAGACGCTCGACTGTTAGCTAGATTAGCAAGGCCGTAGGTAAGTATGCCGTATCCGGTTTCAAAGAGAAGTGCAAATAAACTAGGTAGCTACTTGAAAAATTAGATATTTCCGAATGTATAGTTAGTTATGGTAGGTAGGCAGGTATGTACCTACATAGATACTAAAAATTGAAATCGATGTGGGAAATGGACCTTTTTTATTTAGGGTAGACTTATTTGTAGTACTTAGGTAAATAACTGTTGATATCACAATACATCTTAATTTTAGCATTTAAGTAGGTACATGATTTCGTAAATACTTAATAAAAAACCTTTTAAGCTGATACCTATTTACGAAAATGAAAACACACAGACACCCAAATAACTTAGTAAACGAAACTTAGTAAACTTTGCAAAACGCAGTAATAAAAAGCTTGAATGGTTGTCTAAAGTAAGTAGGTACAAACATTTTATAAGTGCGTGATCGTTGATGGGCGACACAAAAGCGTAATGCAGGGGACGGATGAGAGCCTTATCGAGTTTTAGTCGACATCAGTCCCACATAATCCATCTACTTAAGGATGAGCACCGCGTTTACACTCAACACAAACCATCAAAATATAAACTAGGTTGACATTCGCCTCAAAATATGAAAAAATTGAACTACTTATTTACCTAATGTGATTGACGTAGGTATTTAATATAAATATTAGTGTAGGTACAACTTTAATTGATCTACTAGATGATCCAGATCCCATAGTTTCGAAGATCCATAACCTTACCTTTACCTAAGTACTTATTGCCATGCTTGTATCTACTTTGTAGAAAGTACGTACTAAGGTATACCTACCTAATTTTATTGTAATTTAAAACTTTTGTTAAGTACTTAGTCTTCTTTATTTGTGACTCTCTTTAAAGTCACCTTATTTAATAAACTACCTAGTAGGTACCAACTAGGTTAAATAGTGAATAATCTTAAGAATTTTTTTTTATAAACGATTGCCAATAAACTTTGTAAAATTTTTGTACAGGAACGAGAAATTCTACACATGCTGTGACGAGCCCTACCTGGATATCACATTTAATATTACTATGCGAAGAAAAACGTTATTTTATACAGTGAACATCATCATTCCCTGTATGGGGATCTCTTTTCTTACAGTACTTACGTTCTATTTGCCTTCAGACAGCGGTGAAAAGGTGGGTATACCTACTTGGTATTTCTTAATTTTATGTTATGTTAGCTTACATTTTAAGTTTGTTTAATCCTTATCATGCACAGTTAGAATGTTTATTTACCTAAGCTAGGATCCAGATAGTCCAGGTTATGCCTGTGCATACATATACGGGTTTGCATGACAGGCAAAACCAAGTTTCCACACAAACGTTTATTACATGCGCTGTTCAGGCATGCTGGAAGTCCGCAACATGTGCTAGGTTATGCTCGACGCAGTCATAACCGAGCGGCAAAAAATACCAATTTTGATATTCACTCGGTTAAATGTTCATGCAAAGAAAACTGTACAGTTTTCCGCCATACATGCTAGAT
>DWBW01000133.1:0-12634 GCA_018231125.1 Spialia spio | reverse complement strand
TACATATAGCACAGAATAAATAATTATTTATTATAATGTACACATGTACAGAAGATGCACTCCAAAAAGTCGTTTAATAAATATAGACTATGAAAATAAAAACGTATCGATTTTCTAAACAATGCAATGAACAAATAAAGCAACGCTCGCGCGTGAGGCCCGTACTAACTAACCATCTCGGATAGGCCGTTGTGCGTAGGTATATTTTTGATACCTATACTGGGAGTGGGACAGACCTGGCAATAGTAAATAATGAATAGTCTTCTTCCTTGTAACAATAACAGTTGTTCAAATTTATGATGTTATTAATTAATAATAACTATATTTTTATATTATAATTACAACCATTTGGTTCTAGGAAGAGGAGGAGGGGGAGGATGATGATGAGGGCAAGGAGGGATCGTTCTGGATATCGGTGTACAGCAGCGCGGCCCGCGAGCGCGGCGTGCTGCGGGCGCGCGCGGCGCTGGCCAGCGGCTTCGCGCGCGACACCGCACTGCTCAACGCCACCGCGCTCTATATCGCCCCCGTCGATTAGACTGCTACACACTGCACTCGTTTCTTAAAGATTCGAATAGCAATCGGACAATCATTGCACTTCCTGATGGTAAACTATACCCTTCTACGAGCACCAGACGAGACCAACCTTGAAGTGAATTAAGAACGTCGTTGCGAGGCTTTTTATCATCTGCTATACTCGTAGTATTTTACAATGTTTTTTTGCACTGCATATTCTACGTCAATTGTTAATATTTATAGTTTCTTTGCAAGTAAAGTGCAGACTTGTGGATCCTTACAATACCCGTTGTAGAAAGGTCACTAACGTGTGCGAAATCTCACATAATCTTATCAAAATACCTATGTATTTATTGTCAGCGTGTTAGCTAGCTTAAGACGCAAATAAAACAAAAAATATAATTCAACTCGTTTTATTTGTAAAAAACTTCCTACTACAAGGTATGTGGACTAGAAATATAGGTCAACTTTATACCTTATTAATTCTGCTAGTTAGGAAAAATTTTACAATAATACAATATTATTATTTGCGATTAGTGATACGCACAAAGCATCGTATACACAATGCTGTCGCGGTGCACGGTTTTCGTCACTTCTTTCATATTAACGGGGTGACACCACCGTAACACATTCTGCGTTCGGAAGGGGCGATCAGTGTACCGTTTTCCCCCAAAATCACCTTGCAGCAGGGAGCATGATTTTGTAGTTTATAAATATTTTTTAAATCGTAATTTATTTTTTGTTTCAGAGTATGGCTCAGGTCACAATTTATATATTTAAGGTATAAAAATAACAGTATGAAAAAATTTTGTATTCAATTTGTAGATTGAATCATAGCCAAAACTACATTTAGGAAATAACATTTAAAATCAGCTTAATTTTCACAAAATTACGGATGTAATTTGACCTACAAATAAGACCACTGATTAGTAAAGTCATCAATAATCACAATAACTAATTACTAAATAGTACAAAATACTAATTTCTTTACAGGACTTCAGCATTATAGCAATTATTTTAGAATTATTTCAGAAGTAAATAATCAACAAATCAATATCCTAAGAATCTTGTCCAACACAAACTTAGATAGATAAGATTTTACACGAGATCGCTGCCCCTGAACGCAGGTTGGTTCGGTTTGTGCGTACCACAAAGCACATATTTATCACAGCCTTAATAAGACATTATTTGTTCTAATGTTAATGTTGTTTTAATACTAAAATTAAGTCTCAAAAACTATGGCTTGCATTCACTGATGTTTAAAATTACATACGAAGCCCAATTGCGCAATGATTTTAAAATCCTACGTTTTCTTTCAAAATATACAAATTTCAGCTATTTTTTCTGTGACTTGAGCATTCTAGTATCATGGAAACGATAAATATGTAATAATTTGTTCAAAATCCTTTTGACACAACTGGGCCTACATTTTTATACAAAGCAGATACAATAATTTTCAACTGGTAGCACCATATGGTAATACAAATAAAATACCATTGTGCTTAGTATCTAGGCGGACTATGAATTTACATAGTTTATTAAAATTTATAATTTCAATACTTATCTGACAATCTTTTCATTTCTCTAAAAACTACATCAAAATTGATTTACTAATTTTTTAAAACACTAAATACTCAGTAATTAAAAAAAACTTTCCAATATTTATAAATGTAATAAAAATTATATTATGTGCTTTTGGTAAAGCTTACGTAAATCGAAGTAATAAGAAAGAGTATCGAAAAACGAACATACATTTCCTCATACAGTATAATTAAGACTGTATAGTGTGAAGTATAAGAGCTTTAAGATGCATGCAAAAAAATAACAATTCAAATATTCAGATCTCAATAACAACATACAACTTCAGTATCTAAACCAGGTTTTTCTTACTATGCACAGAACTATCTGACATTTTTCAAAGTATTTGTGAAAATACATTATTCTTATAATAAGAATAATATCAATATAATAAGAATAATATTTTGGGTAGGCACCAATTTAATGCTACTATAATTTTTTCGTTTTACAAAAAGCATCTCGTGCTTATACCAAAAAAAATATGCGCTATTAAAATAATACATAACAATGCAACAAATAAATTAAGCACTTATGGAAGACTCGCGTATATATAATTAAAATAACAATATATAACAAATATATTGCTATAATTTGACGGAAAATCCTAATTTAAAACATTGTGTTGTGCCTTTATAAAGGCATAACTTACTATTATATTTTTTTGAAAAATATCACTTGTAAATATTTTTCTATTTATTGGTACTTAATTAAACTGCAATTTCATAGCTAAAATATATAATGCATTTTATAAAGCCTTAAAAATCACCAAAAGTCATATTCAACTTTAGCTGAAATTAAAATAAAACGATCGACTTGGTTAATAATCCAAATTAATAACAAAAATAAATTAAAACACAACTGAGCTGAAATGCATGTATTAAACTCTGCACTGTGAAATGAAATATTTGCAATCATGTATAAGTACGAAGATAAATTCTAAACTAAATCAACAGGTGAAATGCAGATATTGGTTATTTTATAATCTTATGTATTATGCAAAATAAAAACAAGTACAATATATAGCTAATATTTTTAAAAATCACAATAAAATACCTTTTATATCAGGTTGCAAAAACATTTAAAAAAATCCCATCTCCCACATGAGTGGAATAATTTCAAAATAATTTTGCGATTAATGCTTTATGATTTTTAGCTACCATACTACAATAGTTTAAAAATAAAATTAACTTAATTATCTACCTATAGGTACGTACAACATCACCAATTTACCAAAGGCACAACATTATTATTCTATCTCAGTACAAAAGTATGGCAGTAAAGGAAAGTTTGAATATAATTTTATAGTAAAACTTAGTAAAACACATACATAAATGCTAATTTTTTTCGTCGTTTCCAGCTTCCTTACGGCTACAAAACTGTCGATCGATTTCGAAAATAGACTAATCTATAACAAAGTCTTTTAAACGCACATATATTTATATATAAAATAAGGCACACATAATCACTGTTTAACATCTACTTAACACACATTAAATGCGTATAATCTCAACGTACGTTACTTGAGCAAATGCAGTATTGCTATAATCGAATGAGCAAGTGTGAGATTGGCTAGAGCGTGACGTCATTATGCTGCTGCACGGCGTTGATGTTCTGCACCACGTTGATGAAGAACGAGGGGCCGCTGCTCACTGTTGGCTCGCTTGTGTTGCGGTTGTTGTTTGTATCCTGAATTAAGAAAAAAATTAATAATAATAACTCATTTATTTACTCTCACAATAGGAATACACATTTAAGTTTAGGGTGAAGTAATAATACCATGATTATATCGTATACCTTACTTTGTGAGAGTCTGGTGCTTGAAGTAGAAGAATTAAAAGAAATGTATATCAAATTACTTTATCGGACTAACGTTGACTTGGAGATTCAATTTGCTAGTCAACGCTATTCTCGAAAAAATCGTTAGTAATCCATAAAATCACACTCATTATCAATAATAAATACAATATCAGTAATATGCATTTTACCATTAATCACTTGGAAAATATTGATTTGAAGTAATTGTAAGGTACTATACCTGACGAGCGCAAAGTGCGTGTGCGGAGTGCGGTGCGTGCGTTGCGTGCGGAGTGTGCGCGGTGTGCGGTGCGTGCGGTGCGTGCGGCGCGGCGGCGTGCGGTGTGCCCACTGTGCCTATCGCAGTGCTGCCCGGTACGCTGGGAGTGCATTCAATTAATTAACTACTAATTAATTAACTACTAATTTTGTAAGTGGGAAGCTTGTTTACCAACTCGCACATTTTTGGCGTTGTGGACTACCGCCCATTTGTGTTAACCCAGACCCAACACGAATGCTGATAAAAATTCGAAGTTTTTGCCAGGGGCTCCAGGCTATCATCCTCGCAATGTGATTATATTTGTTTACTAGTGTATCTAATGAATAGGGTGTGTTAGGATAGGATTTCTGATACTCACTTGCCATTAGTATCAGTGTGATCGACGCTGGGCGTAGGAGTCCACGGGCTCTCCATGGTGTCTTCATCGTGCACCGTGAAAGTTGACTCTGATTCTTCATTCATTGCCGGAATTTCGTAGCTAAAGCACAGAATTAAAATTTATCAGAAATATTTGGCAGAACAAGGGTGTAATAATCACATCAAAAGTGTAACACACCAATATCATTTATAGATCCAGTCACAGATAGGACAAGTAACGTAGGAAACTATGTTGGGACCAACATGTGGAGCTGGGGTATAACTAAACCGCTACACATAAGGTTATGCTGGACTGGAGGCTTAAATGAACAGACATGCATGATAGGCATAACCAAGTTTCCACATACACGTTCAGGCATGCACGAAGTCCGCCAGACACGCCAGGTTATGCTCGACGCAGGCATACCCGAGCGGCGTAAAATACCAAGTTTGATATTCACTCGGTTGAAAGTTCATGCAATGAACCGAGCGTGTATGCCTGTAATGCATGCCTGTTCATGCGTAACCTTATGTGTATGGTCAGCTTAAAAGAAAAGTAAAAGTGCATACCCTTGCGGCGCGCTGGGCGCGTTGGGCGGGCGCACGTAGCGCGGGTAGCTGTAGACGCGCGCCGCCTGCCGCGCCGCCGCCTCGCGCGCGCCGCCCGCGCCGCCCTCACCCCGCTCCGGGGACACCCGCTTCATGAACGGCCATGACGACTCTATACGAACAGAAACAATTAGCATGTTAACTGCTAGGTGTTACACTACTTAAGCAATGAATAAACGTGTGTGAATAGACTGCTAACTCGTACTGTATGCCATACAATCCCAAAGCAAACGCATAGCTAATCCCAAAACGAACTAATTACGAAAAATATGATATGGATGGGAAAATGGTCTTACATAGTAAGGGCTTGTTGCAAAATATCTGAATAAAGTCCTGAATAAGCTATTTAATAGCTAGTTTAACAGCTACTCTTCAAAAGTTACGAGTACCTGCCGCATAAAGTCGATCACGTCCCATAACAATAAAATAAACTTGATTCAGTATTCATTTTTATTTTTAACACTTTCCTGATCCGTCTTTATACCAAATTCCTCGTATTTTTTTAATTAAATTTTCTTTTCTCACGGCTTTGGCTGAGCGTGACTGCGCCATCGCCACAAACGAAAAAAAATAACCTGGCAGTTAATGCGCTAGATAGTATCGTTATCCATCACTTTTTCCAGATATTTCCACAAAATGTTCTTACCTAACTGACACTGTATACGGATAGTCTTCAAGGCAGACCAATCCAGTCTCCGTAGTAAGTCTCTTTCTTCTAATATGAGTGAGATCTTCTTCTATCTTAGGAGGGAATTCACATTCCAAGTCACTATGAACTGTTGTTGTAGCTACAAAAAATTACACAAGAGAAAAAAAGTTTAGTAAAACAGAAGCGAATCAAAATGCTATTTTAATATCTGGCAATATGGTTAGCTTTGTTGCCCCGCGGGGAACTAACCCAGGACTTCTCGAATTTGGTAACCACTACACCTATTTCTTTGTCAAAAATGCTCCCAAAGAACTATTCTCCCTAAAGTCACGAGATAAAGCTGGTATACTCTGATATGTTCGGAGTAAATTATAAAGCTTTGACAATAACAAAAAGTAACATCAGATGAGCAATAGTCATGTACTTACCACATTCGACATTGTTAGAACTAAAATACAAGCTAAAATTAAAATAAATCTGGATTATAACTAAGATTTTGAGTATACTATAGGAATTTGTTACAACCATCTTGTGTTCACTACTAAATTAAACATCTCATAAACTTGAAGACCGAAGCCGATATCGATTCCTAGTTATTCCTAGTTTTGGAAGAAAAGGAAAACAGCTTTGTTAAAAATACTTGTTTGCACTTTTAAAAGAAAACATTGACGTAATGGTTATCGCAAGCTTGCTTGCTACAGTAGCTATCGAAACAAAGGAAAATGAAACCGTTGTAACACTTTATGAAGCTTGTAGTTCCAATGAAAATTTGGATACATAGAAAAAGTACCTAGTTACCTACTAATTCAGTTTTAAATAAAGTAGATTTTAGCAACAATTATTTTGAAGATAACAAGTAGGTAACTTATCCACAACGTTCTACATAATGATATGACTTTATTGATTGCTATGTCTCATGAAATCAATCACAAAATAATATTGAAAAAGTTCTCATTATGACGATAGATCTTGAAAAAGGGCCAAAAACATTTCATTGTGCCTCACAACCAACAGATGCGTTTCCCCGATTGTTCTTAAAGAATCGTCTTTTTGCATTTTTACTTGTTTTGCAAGTCTATTTGCTCCTAACAATGGGTATTTAACATCTGGTTTGTTGGATTACATTTCAATCTTTTACTATTTTAAGAGCAAAGTATCGAAATGTTTACGTGAAATATCTGTGTGATCTCTTTAACCGCGATTGATCAAGTTTTGTATCTGTTTATTTATAAATTTTCTAAACAATGGCTAATTTAAAATTAAAAATAATGCTATTATGTTTAATATTTGCTATAGTGTCTATTAGAAATATTAGCGCAGAATCTAATGAAGATGTATCAGAAGAGTATGAAGTTGAAGATAATAACTCATCTTTAAATTCAGAAAGTTTGGAAGCTTTTAATGTGAGTTCTATAGAGAACAGAATTGATTCAGAAAATTTGTCTGATATGGAAAACGATACATTACACATAAATAAAGGTAATTTTTTGTATGACTTAGACAGAATTTAATGATTTAATTTTATGATTTTAATGATTATTAATATGTAAGTAGTTAGCTTTACGGGAAGTAAGTTTAAAGGACAGCGTTTATGAAATATTGAGATTTTACAAGCAATGATTACGCTTAATTTTCCACTTATAAATTTTTGTTAAGAATATTCCAACAGTAAAAAAATAGTTTAAAGAAAAGATTTATTTATAAACTTGATTTTTTAACAGCAAATCCATCACAAAAACCAGTCGACTGTCCCGATAAAGAAAATAGTCGACTAAAAGAAAACAGAATTTGGAAAGATGTAAACCAAACAAACACTAAAAAGCCTCAAATGAACTATCCGTTTTCTGTGTCTGTACAAAAGAAGTTCTCTCACTACACTTCTGGAGCTCTAGTGGATAAACAATGGATTTTGACAACAGCTGGGGAATTTTACAAGTATAGTTTGTTAATCTGATAAGGCAAACTGCTAAAATCAAATGGCTTTATTGAACTTTATTGGCTTTTGTGAACTTTTTCTTTTAATGCAGAATTATCAAACCTTATCATTACAAAAAACTTGTTCTATATTTGCATTTTTTTCATCACTTCGTTTTTAGCTACCCTTTTTAATTATTTTTAAATTCAATCTTCTTTTCCAGCGTTCGCGAATCGATCAAACTGTTTTCAGTTCGTTTAGGATCCGTGAATTGTAAAAAGGGTGGTGTTGTACTACCAATAAAATTGGTGGAAATACATCCTTCTTATGTCCATCGTAAGCCAGCTTACGACGTTGCACTATTAAGACTGGCAACACCAGTGGAATTAACAGAGTTTATAACACCAATTGCCATCTCGAAGACCAGAGGAAGGGTTATCAGTGCCAAGTTTCTGGCCACATATTGGCCAAGATTAATTGTAAGTAGTTAGTTATCTGGAAATAGAGATTTTTCTACCTTGATATATTCATAAACTTCTATCTTTCTGTAAGTTCCATGTATATATTGAGTGTAAATATATAGACATATTTATATTTTTAGATTAAAGGTGAAGTGCTTCCATCAGAAGCAAAAGAGCGATTTAAACATAACTATATGAGGGTTTCGACACAAAAGTTGATCCCTAAAGACAAGTGTGACGTAATAATGCTAAGGAATAATATCACCCTGGATCGATCTACTCTTTGCTTAGAACCGATAGTTTCGCATCACTCGCCTTGTATGGTAAGTTTTTAATAAATATTGTTTTATCCTCAATGTCTTCCCAGGGCGCTACCCTTGGACCTTTTTTGTTACATATAAATTGATGTGACATTTTTACTATTATGAATGATAAAGTTTGTTGTACTTTACTTTCTTAATTAGATGTTTATATATTTATTCTTTAGCCTGACCCTGGTGCGCCGCTAGTGGCAAAGGACGGCCTCTGGGGAATCACTTCTGGATGGCGAACGAAGCAATGTACGGTTAACTCAACAACTCTGTTTACGAGGGTGTCGTCACCACGTGTATACTCTTGGTTGCAGCTCTTACTAGTAGATATATAAGTTAGATAATTTAGCTAAAACATAATGTGAGTTTTATGGGTTTATATTTTTGTAAATATAAAACAAACTAGCTTAAGAGTATTTTTTAAATAGACTTTTTTATACGGAGCACATTATATTATTTTATTTTTAACATCCTTCTTAATCAAAATCTTCTCCGCTCTTATTATAGCTGATCACTCATTTAAATAAATCAAGTATTGTTTCCGAAGAATCCCATGAGACTTTTGCTCTGACCTGATCGCTTGTGAAAATCTTATAGAACTGATGAAAGGTTAAAATGTACTTTCAAAAGGAAAACAACCACAATTGGCCGCTGACAATTTTATTGACAAAATAATTTACAGACTTCACAATAAATTTAATGTGCACAACTAACAGGGACCTTAAACATTGGTATAATTACAAACATGATATGTCATTATTTACTACATGAGATTATGGACATGAGAAAGAGAAAAATGATTCGCCATAATGATAATAATATGCACCATTATGAAATTATGGACAGCAATAAAAAAGGAATCTGGAAGTTGGATTATGGTGTTGTGTTCAGACTTCACCATTTCAAACTATACAATACAACACTTAGAAGACAACGAATTTTGTACAGGAACATGCTTTTTTCTCTCTCGATTTATGATTCCTAGTGTCAATGAATGTTTCATCGAGCCATTATGCTGACCTTCAATAGACATCACCCTATCACCCTAACATCACATCACATCATAATCTAAAATGTGTTTAGCTGTGAGCATGAAAACACGACATTTAATGATGTAATGACAATTATCGTGTACATAATACCGTATCACAGTTTTTCAAATCCAGAACGTATATTAATCGCGAATATCTTGAGACTTAGCCTGCTTAAGTTATGTTCCAGTTGGGGACCTTCTCCATTCCAATTCTGATAGCTATGTCCTTTTCTATTTGTTCTACACTCTTCCCTCTAGTCTCCGGTAGGAAAAGCAAACTGTAGATAGCTCCGAAGACGTTGATAGCAGTGAAGATGAAGAAGGTTGTGTGAATGCCCACAGCGTTTGACAATGGCATATAACCTACTATTGGTAGGAAAGTTGCGAACCAAGCTAACGTCACTATAAGACCAAACACCTTCGCCCGAGTCTGAAACCATATTGAAAAAGATGCGTAAGATTTAAAAAATAATAATTACGACAATACATTCAGACATCTGATAGATACTCAGAATTAGGACATGGATCATATCAATATCAAGAGAATAGGAGCTACGAGAGATCTTACACCAATTCTATTAAACATAGTAATTTGAAACTTGACTAATTGGAATTGAAAATATGACGGGCTTGTTGCAAAATCTATATTTATCTCTGAAGTAAGCTATACGTTGGTTAAGTTAACATTTCGTGTAAGTAAAATGTCCTAAATAGCCTATTGAGAACTCTATTGATTATTATACATCAAACCCTAAGCGTATGAATATTTAAACTAATTCTTACTTGGAAGTTGAACATCTCAGCCATAATAACGAAAGGCATAGGGGAAATGCCACCAGCGTACGCCCATACGCTCACCATCATCGACAGCACGGGTAGCCAGCCCGGCACCGTCATTCCGTAATTCTTCACAAGCATTGAAACACCCAAACAGAACATCGAACATGCACTTATTGATAGCATCACCACTAGCAAAACCTGAAATTTTAGGAGGAAATGAAAAACTGACCTTTGGAAAGGAAACATAATATAAATCTACAGCTGAATTCTTAAGAAAAGTAGCAATTTAACCATCTCCATAATTTAATTTTTAGATTGATTGACTTATCGTCATCATCATCATCATAAACCCATTACTTTCGCCCTGATATAGATATCTTCTCAATCAAAGAGGGCATTACGCCATGTAGACCCCCACAGACAAATGTCCTGGACTAACATGCCTTTAGAGATCTTTTGTCGTCACCTTTTCAGAGAAGAGATCAGAGACAAGAAGTGCACCTACTACATACAATCTTCGTTCAAACTTCTATGATATGTTCAAATTTCTATGATTCAAAATATTAATCATAATTATTATTGTGAATATTTAACAGATCTTCTAATTTGTGCATATTTAACTCACCCTTCTTCCAACCTTCTCCATACATATTGCACTCATCGTTGATCCCATTATCATCACTGCGGGAAGACTCAACGTCAGCGTATCTTCACTCACGTTGAATTTGACACCAGTTGACGCCAAGATATTAGAGGCGTAGGTCATCACAGCGAAAGCTCCGTTCATTGCTTGGATTGTGATGATAATTGTTGACACTATCATACCTCGGCGCCAGATTGGGTTTTTCACTGAAGAAAAAAATAATGTAAATTTTAATAAGAAACAATTCTTAAAAATGAAGAAATTGTGATTCTTTTGAAAATTATTGAGCAGAATAATGGTTTTCTGAAAGAATCCTTAATAGAAACTTTTCTGACTTCTAAAGATGATTTTAATGGGCCATGGTGAATCGCTAGTTCTGATTAATATTCTTTGTTAGTTCCAATATTTACTAAAGATTTTAAAAAAGAGATATCTTACGTATGTTTATAATGGACATTTCTGGTTGAGATTTGAAATATTCGTTTTCGTTTCTCATTGCTGTCACTTCATTTATCACGATTTTGTGATCTTTGTTTAGTCCTCTTAAGAAAGCTACTGTTGCAATGGCATTCTAAAACAATATTTTGATAATTAGAAACTTGTTCATTTAATTTTCTTCTCGTTTTAAGTTAAGATTTGTGTTCAGGGTAATATAAATGTAGAGTACAATAAGCCTTCCTTTTCTTAGCGATATAGGTATGAGATTTTCTAGTATCTATATCGAAGCATTTTTTGCACAAACTTTTTCAAAAAACAATATTATGTTCACAACAAACTCAGTTTTAAAAAGGCATATAAACTTAGCTAAGAATGTGCAAACTCACCTCAATTTTTCCTTGCTTCACCAAAAACGCTGGTGGTTCTGGTGCTTTTAAGAGTAAAATGCCCGTCACAATTGGCACACCAGTGACAATCCAAAGAATGGTGTAATAGTTGAAGTACGCCCCCAAGATGTACATTGTGAAAACGGCACTGTTTTGAAACAGAATAATCATTGATGCTAGAACACCTCTAATATCATCCTGGCTAATTTCCTTCACGTACATGACAACAGCGTTGAAGCAGCCACCAGCCGCGAAACCGCTGAATGTCCTGGAAATAATTAAACTGGACCCCGATGCGGCGCAGAGCCTGATTATCCATGAGATCTGGAAATTACAAAAAATGTTGGAATAGAGGTCTAAAAAGCGACAAATTGGAACTCAATTCAAGTTTTAAGAAACATTACGTGTATAAGTTAGAGAGACTAACTTAACAACTAATGTCAATACTCTAGGATAAGAAGAAATTAACATAATTTTTAAAAACATTTTAGATGTCGTTAAAGTAAATAGAGAAAAACTTACCGCTTGAGGTACAGCAATAGCTATAACGCTAGCTTTGCTCCCAAATCTATTAGCGATATATGAATACAGAGGGACGCTGAAGACAGCGCCTAAGCAAATGGTGCTAGCTGTCCAGGATAGCATGTTATCAGACAATGGCTCGCCAAGTGGTGACTGTTCTGACTGTAGGATCTTCGCCATGGGTGATATCCAGCCGACGTCCAGACCATAGCTAAATACAGTCATGCATGCTGAAAGGGATACATGTATTTAGCTTTAGAAGCCTACGGTCTAGCTTTTAATAAGCTTATTGTTTTGGAAGCTATAAAGTTTTGTATAACTATTTCATATAATTACTACTATTTCATATTTTTCCAGTTAAG